>JANUSC010000602.1:0-69252 GCA_025200525.1 Camellia lanceoleosa | reverse complement strand
ACAAGTCAAAATCTAGGCAAAGCAAAAACTAACTCCCAACTTGTTTCAAACACCACCACACTCCAATAACTAACTTCAACATGAACAAATGGAAAAGACACGAACAACCAACAAGACAAGAAATCTTTGGATGCAAAACAATTAACGGGTTGGGTTTAAACTAGAATCGCTTATAGCAACAATCTATGCACAATCATAAATACAACAATACCTAAAAAGCCACAACCCCACAAACTACTCAACCATGACCACTTCTTTCTCAATAGTAATGGATAAATAAAATGAAATTCGAGCTATAACTACGCATGGAAACTCATCAAAATCAATACTTCATTTATTAATTAACACGAATAAGGTACAATTAACACTTCTGCCAAGGAAATTCAAATGCACATCACACTCTTGTTATTTTGAACCCAAAACACCTCAACGATATAACCACCTCTAAATGCTCTATTCTCAAAATCTTCTATCTTTCCCTTCACATGACAACATAGACATTCTAAAGCAAATCTCAAAAGGAGAAATTTAACCTATAATAACCCAACTACGCCGAGGAACACACAACCACACACAAAAGAGAATAAGACCTTACTTAGCACCATTATGAATTTCGAAAGTTGGCTAACTTTACTATATAAATAAACTTGCCACAACAGTACACCAAAATTTGAAATTGAAAACAACAAGGCCCATCATAAACTTTTGTTCTTATTTGTTTTGTTTGCTATAAAACAACACTACATCACGCCAAAGCCCAAACCACAACATCAACAAGACAACTTAAACCAACCTCTGCTACCCACCCACACAAAATTCAAAATCTCCTTTTTACCTAGGTGCATTAAACAAACCCACTAACAATTTAAAACAACCAAATTTCCAACAAGCAAAGTTTTAGTTCCCAATTTCTTTCCAAAAGACTTCAATTAATAATGCTCCTAATCGCCATTCACCATTCACCAATGACACAATCACTTCAAAATAAAATTGTAATCCTCATATTTACATAGAAATAAAACACGTTAATCATGACAACAAGAAGTTAAAACAACAATAGAAAATCACCAGAAAATTACATTCCATTGCCACAACTATGACATCCATCGACCACCAAGTAACTACACCCTTTCTAGCAAAACAAGTCACAATCATCCCCATCTAGAATAACAACACCGATCAAACGCATACCGATAACACTCGACAAATGAGCTTAAGATATACACAAGATTAAAAACACGTAAGGATTAGCTCGCCCCACTTCACAAGAATACCAAGAAGGACTACGCTCACTATGCCCCTTGCCGAATTTCTACCCAATGTATCGGTCACTACCTTGACTTTCCTCGTTAATAACACACTTGAACCCCTTACCATCACTACCTCGACTCACCGCCTTCCCTCTAATTCAACGCCTCAATTTCACCTTATGAGCCCAAACTTCACACTTCCCAAACTCAACTAATCATAAAGGGGTCTAAACAGTTCAAATACTAACAAACTGTCCACACACACTTATAAAGAAATGATGACTCAACCAAGCCAAAGAAAGCAATTTTGCACTCAATCTCGAACTTACAAGGGCTCTTATCAACCCAGGACAAAAGGTCACCCTAACACATATTCAAATTTATAATTACTTCCAAAACTTCCCATTAAATCTTTTGACACCTCACTGCCACCCAACTCAAAATATACCTATGAAATGAGCCGTCCTAGTACAACTACCATATTTCCCAATTCTAATCAAACAAGATATTAACATCTTGGGTTCACAACCCTCACCGCACAAATAAAAAATACTCATATTCTGAGGACAATAGTTGCAAAATGAACCCTACCTTCATTACAGGAAACACACAACAAACCACATCAACACAATTCGTGATAACGCCAATCCAAAACAAAAGTGAATCCAAAATTAAAAGCAACAACCATAAAACAAAACTAACTGCCCTCAGTAGACTAGGAATAAATTTCTACAAAAGAAACTCCAGTCAGTCCACACCAACCACTATTAACTACCCTAAACACCAACATTATTAACTCCCAATGACCTGATAAGAAATTCTTAAAGGTGTACTAAGGACACCGATTCATCTAACCCACTTCTTGGTATGATAACAACAACACCTTACCCTACACCAACCCTGTAATAACGCCAACCCATGATTAATTGTTAAGCCATGATTAAGTATGCCCAATAAGTAATTAAGATGAAATCCTGAGTTAATTACATGTGCATTGCATTATGTGTGTTTATATCTGTCTGCTATAGGAATATTTGTTTGTGTTTCTGTTTGGTTCTGCGAATTGAAGGCCTTATCGGCATCCAATCACAAAATTGACTTGAATTATGTGTAAGTTAGAATTTTTAGAATTTTATGGTAGGTTTAATTAAAATGCGATTCTAATGAATTCAATTAGAATAATTAATGTCACTTAATTAGTCATTCATTACACTTCCAAATCAAACCTATAAAAGGCCATCCCTAGCACTTCCTATACACTTTACACTCTTATTCCCTCATCTTTTTGTGAGAGAGAAAGAGAGTGAGAGAAGGAAGACTTGAATTCAACTAGAGGATTGTGGGAAATTACAAGAACTTGTTTTGGCTTGGAAACTTAAACAATTAGCTATCTAGCATTCAATTGAGAAGCTAAGGTAAGGACTCAACCCTTTAATTATGTAATTGAAATAGCTAATAGTAGAATTCATGGGAATTGGGAGATGAATTACATGAATTGAACTAGAATGAAGGGAATTAAGTTAAATCATGCATGCATGTACATTTCATGCATTTTGAAGTTTTTTCCAAGAATTTTCCTCATGCATGATATTATTTCACCTTAGTTTTGAAAATTCATGAAGTTTCATTCCATTTAACCTTGTTAGATCATGATTTGAAAGGTTGAAAGTCATGACAATTCATGCATGTCATGTTCACATCATATTCTTAAGTTTCAAGTTGAATTTTAAGTAATTGGCAAGCTTTTGGGCCTTGATTAGGCGAAATGGTTTTCAATTCATGATGTTGGACAAGTTCAGGCATGTTTTCTCAAGTTTTGAGGCCCAAAGGATGTATTTTAAAGTTTTGACTTCGAGTTTTGAACTTGGGAGTGCAACTGAAATTTTAATTCTACTTTTGCTCGAAAGTGACCACTGCTTTGGCACTCCCCTTCGAGCGACCAAAAGTTGGCTCGAGCGTAAAATGCATGCTTCCAGAAGTTTTCATGTTTTGCAGACAGCATGAGCAACAATAGTTGCCGAGTGAGAACTTCCGCCTCACGCCGAGCGATCACGATCTGGTCGTCATTGAGCGTAAAAATTCACACAACTAGTACTTTTGTCAATTTACGTAATCGCCGAGGTAAGGAAGTTGCGCCGAGCGACCTCTCACATGTTTGACGCCAGCCGAGCGAGGCCCCAATTTTTAGCATGTTTGCTTAAGTGTTTTCAAGTGCATTTTAGCATTCTCATTGCATCCTAGGCATTCCTAGGCCATGATTAAGACATAATAATGGGGTTAAGGGCAAGAAACACACTAAGAACAAAATAAAATAGGTTCAGCATTGTCCAAGTGTGTGTTTCAATTTCTGAATCTGTTATGTTTGTGTTGGTCACGCGCCATGAGTTGTTGATCTATGGATTACTACCAAAGCTATATGTGCAATTATTGTGAGTAATAACTTAGTAAAGCTATGTTCATTATAAAGTACTTTCCGAACATTATGGTACGATATAAACTGTTTTAACGATACAAAAGGATATGTTATGATTACATAAATGATGATCCACTTCTTTGACATGTTTATATGTTATCCTTAGCAGAGGCCCTCGCCCAGGGGAAATAATACTGTGGCTTATGGTCATGAGGCCCTTGTCTAGGGGAATAATACCGTGGCCAGGCCCTTGCCCAGGGGAATAATACTATGGCCCATGTTTCAGATATATTACCCGGTACTGGAGGTTCCATTATGGAACTTGATAGACTTAACCATAGGAATATGTTAATGCTCATGGATGTACAACGCATGATTTGAATGGGATTATGACTATGATTCTGTTTCTGATACGAATATGATTATGTATCTAATATGATAAAAGGTATGGAATCTGTTCTAGGCATCATTCGTTAAAACCTTTACTCTGTTATTATTCATTGGGCTCGAGCTCACTCTATTATTTATGTATGTAGGTGACCAGGCGCATGACCAGACTCAAAATTGATAATCTGGTGTTTTAGTTTGTCAGCCAGGCTTTGTGCCTCCCGAGGAGGTTCCGAGTGTCTTGTGGTCTTATTTTGTGAACGTAAAAGGCTTTGTTTACTTTTGGATTCAGAACAAGTTTCTTGTTTATTTGTATATTGGGCTCGGTCCCCTTTTGCTTTACCTGTAACGAAAGTGATGTAGACTATGTATTTATGACGTCACACCCATGTATATTATAAGTTTTTGAATTTTCATCCCATGTATGTCTACACAACTTAATGGACTATGTATGTTTCTATGTTTGCTTCCGTTAGCCCCTTATATTTTGCTAATCAGGTTAGAGGCCTTCAGTAATCCGAGGATTACTGGCCGGTTATGACGGTAAACCTGTAGGGGCGGGTTTTGGTCATGATAGAGTGGTATCAGAACATGAGTTATACCGCACAAACGAGTCCATATGAGCTATAAGACGTTCCAGAAAAGAAGTAGGGACATTTCACTTGCATATGTGAGTGTGTGAGTTAATTTCTATAACTATGGAAACTAAATCTAAACATGAACTCAACATGAACTCACACAATTGAAATAAATGCATTGAAACTGAATACCTTGAACAATGTGGAAGGAATTACTTGCCTATGTTTATTTTTGCTTTGTTTACCTATAGCAAATGGAAAACACAAGAAGTGACAGTACAAATGAATCCTCAGAGGCTCGCATGAGCCAAATGGAACAAATGCTTGCAACCCTAACTGAAGCAATGATACACTAGCAAAGACAATAACCTCTGCCTCCTTCACCCCCTCCGGTCCAAGTTGAGCCGAATAACAATGATATTATAAATCTAACTCAGAAGTTCATGAAGATGAAGCCGTCGACTTTCTTAGGTGGTATTGAATCCTTAAAGACAGAGACATGGTTACTTGAAAAGGAGAAACTATTTGAAGTGTTTCCTTGCTCCGAGACACGTATGGTTCTATTGGCCACCTATACCCTAAAAAGATGAAGCAAGATGGTGGTTGCTAATTCAAAATAGTAACGGGAACATAACATGAGCTCAATTCAATGAGATTTTCTACGATAAGTACTTTCTCCAGTGCTTTCGAGATCAAAAGGTTTCTAAATTCTAAGAACTTAAGCAAGGTAAGATGTCCGTAGCCGAGTATGAGGCTAAGTTCATCGAAGTTGGCCGATTGCTCTCATGTGGTCAACACAGACTATAAGAAGGCTCAGAAATTTGAGGGGGGATTAGATTTGAAGGTGTTTGATTGAGTAGGTGCTTTGAAGTTGTCTACACATGTGGAAGTACTTGATAGAACATTGATAGTAGAGGCCATTCTGGCAGCCAAGAAACAAGCTAAGTCTCTAACAGCTAAATGGCGAGGTAAACGGTCCGGATTCAATTTCAAGAAGGGTCGGTCATTTTCAAAGAAGCAAAACACGGATCCTCCAAGAGCTCTAGTCGAGTAGTGGATTTATTTCAAATCGGCCCAGACAGTGGAAGGAAGCATAGAGGAGTGTGTTACCATGCATTTGGTGCTTGTTATCGTGTGGCAAACTCGCCATATAATGAAGGATTGTCCATGGGGTCCAAAATGCCAACCGCCGCAAAGAAGTTCAACCGGATCTCGCCCGTAACAAGATCAAATGCAAGAACTAATGCTAGAGGTAATATCGAAATGAAACATTAAGGCAAGTGAGAGTATTCACATCGGTGCGGGGATGTATGCACAATCGAGTCTATAGTGTTAGGTATAATTTCCATCTGCCCAAAATGCATATGTCTTGATAGATTCGGTTCTACATACTCATTTGTGTCGCATGCCTTTTCTGAAATGAACCAGACCATTAGAACCTATGAATTATTTATTGTCCTGCTTTACACCAACTAGGGGTTCTATGGTATGTGTATATATGTTTATCCAACAGGTGATGTTGTAATCAGTGATATGACGTTGTATGTTGATTTATTACCTTTGGGAATTGATCATTTTGATCGCATATTGGGTATGGATTGGTTGACGGCATCAGGCAACTATTGACTATGTGAATAAAATCATGTGTTTCATTCCATCTGGCCTACTTGAGTTTGTGTTTGTTGGGAATGGGGTAGTTCCTCCACCATACTTGCTTTCTCGCCATGAAAGTGTTAAAC
The DNA here is from genome assembly GCA_025200525.1 of Camellia lanceoleosa. Classification (NCBI taxonomy): domain Eukaryota; kingdom Viridiplantae; phylum Streptophyta; class Magnoliopsida; order Ericales; family Theaceae; genus Camellia; species Camellia lanceoleosa. Next base: position 62,885 of record JANUSC010000602.1, on the reverse strand, counting down.
TACTTAGGAAAGGATGTAGGGGCTATATATGTTGTGTTCTAATCGAGACTTCGCTAGTCCTAATGTGGAAACTATTCTCGTTGCTTGCGAATTCCCTAATGTCTTTCCAAATGAATTACCTGGGAATTTAATTGATAGAGAAATTGAATTCACCATTGATGTACTACCTAGGACACAACCTATTTCCAAAACCCCTTATAGAATGTCAACCTTAGAACTGAAAGAATTGAAAAGCCAACTTCAAGAACTGTTAGATAAAAAGTTTATCTGACCGAGCACTTCACCATGGGGTGCTCCAGTTTTGTTTGTCAGAAAGAAAGATGGATTTTTTAGGCTGTGTATAGACTATCGAAAATTGAACAAAGTGACTTTCAAGAACAAATACCCACTACCCTGAATAGATGACCTATTTGACTAGCTTCAATGAGCACAAGTGTTCTCTAAGATAAACCTTAGATCCGGGTATCACTAACTAAATGTTAAGGGAGAAGACATAGAGAAAACTGCATTCAGAACTAGATATGGGCATGATGAGTTTTTGGTAATGCCATTTGGGGTAACTAATGCACCTGTAGCATTTATGGACCTAATGTACAGGGTTTTCAAACAATTCCTTGACGAATTTATTGTTGTATTTATTGATGATATACTGACTTACTCCAAAAGCAGGGAAGAACATGAAAGCCATCTGAGAACTGCCTTACAGATTCTAAGAGAGAAGAAGTTGTCTGCCAAACTTTCCAAATGTGAGTTTTGGCTTCACCGTGTAGCATTTCTAGGACATGTAATCAACAAAGACAGCATATCGGTGGATCCACAGAAAATTGAGGCCATTGTGGACTGGCCAAGACCAACCAATGTGTTAGAAATCAGAAGTTTTTTCTGGGCTTGTCACACTACCACAGATTTGTAAAAGACTTTCTAAACTTGCCATGCCATTGACACGCTTAACATAGAAAAATGTGTCATTTGATTGGACGATCAACAGAATCACCTTCCAAGAACGAAAAACTAGACTAGTAATTGCACCAATTTCGCATTGCCCAACTAATTGATGGGTTTCAAATTTACAAAGGATGTTTCCTACAAAGGCTTGGGTGTGTGTTAATGCAATGGAAAGGTGATTGCCTATGCTTCTAATAACCCGCCCACATGAAAAGAATTACCCAACTCATGACCTTGAATTAGCAAATGTGGTTTTTGCATTAAAAATTTGGCGCCATTATCTCATGGTGTGACTTATGAGGTGTACACTGACCACAAAAGCTTAACTTATTTCTTACTTAGAAAAAACTGAATATGAGACAGAGAAGATGGTTAGAGTTGATTAAAGATTATAAGTTGCAGATTTTGTACCATCTAGGGAAGGCAAATACAGTCGCAAATGCCTTGAGCCAAAAATCTATTGGAAATTTGTCATGTTTACTCACTGGCTAGAGAGAATTGTTATGTGACTTAGAGAGGAATGAAATTGAGATAGTTCTCAAACAAGGTGGAATTCTAGCCACCATCTCTGCTTAGTCTGCAATCATTGAAGAAATTAGAGAGAAACAACTTGAAGATGAGTTTTTGAAGAGAGTTATTGATGAAATTAACTAAAAACCGAGGCTAGGATTTGTGATTGAAAATGGTGTGCTGAAATTTCATAATAGACTTTATGTACTGAATTGTTCTAATTTGAGGAAACGTTTTATGACTGAAGGCCATAATTCAAAATTTACTATGCATCCGGGGAATACAAAAATGCACCATGGCTCGAAACAAAATTTCTAGTGGTCGGGAATGAAGAAAACCATTGCTGATTTTGTGGCTAGATGCTTACATTGTCAATAGGCAAAAGCTGAACATCAATGACCTGCTGGATTACTTTAGTCGCTTCCAATACCGGAATGGAAGTAGGAGCATATCACGATGGACTTCATTGTCGAATTACTCACCTCTTGGAGGTATGGATTCTATTTGGGTCATTGTTGACCTGCTTGACTAAGTCTACTCATTTTCGCTGTGAAAACTTTTTATAATGATGATAAATTAGCTAACATTTATATGAATGAGATTGTGAGATTACATGGTGTGCCAAAGATCCATTGTATCTAATAGAGATTTGTAGTTGATGTCAAGATTCTGGCAAAGTTTGCAACATGCTTTGGAAACAGAACTGCGATTGAGTAGTGCGTATCACCCGCAGTAGCACGGCTAATCTGAATAAACCAATCAAACTTTGAAGATATGTTATGGATGTGTGTATTGGATTTCCAAGGAAATTGGGAGACTTATCTTCCTCTGGCTGAGTTTGTGCATAACAACAGCTATCATTCCAGTCTTGGAATGGCTCCTTATGAAGCTCTATACGGTCAGAAGTGTCGATCTCCGATTTGCTGGGCTGAGGTAGGTGATAGACCATTGTTGGGACTGGAACTTATGCAAGAAACAACTGAAAAGGTGAAATTGATCCAACAACGTTTGAAAATTGCACAGTGTCACCAAAAGAGTTATACAGATGTCCGGAGAAAAGACAGAGAATATGAGATCAGAGATCATGTGTTCATAAAAGTGACTCCAATGAAAGGCCATACATGGTTTGGTGTAAAGGGCAAGCTAGCACCGAGATATGTTGGGCAATATGAAATTTTAAGAATATCAATTCTATGACGATTCCGTAGCCTTGTCACGGTCATGGAACATATGCGCAATGTTTTTCATGTCTCAATGCTTCGAGACTATCTAAGAGATCCATTCCATGTGATTAAACCAACTCATGTGCTTCTGAAAGATGACTATATGTATGAAGAGAGGCCAATACAGATTGTTAACTGTCAAATCAAAAGATTGAGGAACAAGGAAATCCCACTGGTAAAGGTTGATTGGAAAAACCACAGAGGGACCTATGCAACTTGGGAAACTGAAGAAGACATGATGAAAAGATACGATGAAAAGATACGTTGACTTGTTTCCGTTGGATCTCTCGAGTTTGGAGGACCAAACTCTTTAAGAGGGGAAGACTGTAACAATCCTAACCCATGATTAACTGTTAAGCCATGATTAAGTATGCCTAATAAGTAATTAAGATGAAATCCCAAGTTAATTACATATGCATTGCATTATGTGTGTTTATATCTGCCGCTATAGAAATATCTGCTTGTGTTTTATTTGGTTCTATTAATTGAAGGCCTTATCCAAGATCCAATCACGAAATTGACTTGAATTTAGTGTAAGTTGAAATTTTTAGAATTTTATGATAGGTTTAATTAAAATATGATTCGAATCTAATTCAATTAGAATAATTAATGTCACTTAATTAGTCATTGATTACACTTCTTAATCAAGCCTATATAAGGCCACCCCTAGCACTTCCTACACACTTTACACTCTCATTCCCTCATCTTTTGAGATCAAACATGAGAGAGAAAGAGAGAGAAAAGGAAGACTTGAATTCAACTAGAGGATTGTGGGAAATTAGAAGAACTTGTTTTGGCTTGGAAACTTAAACAATTAGCTATCTAACATTCAATTGAGAAGCTAAGATAAGGACTCAACCCTTTAATTATGTAATTGAAATAGCTAATAGTAGCATTCATGGAATTGGGAGATGAATTACAAGAATTGAGCTAGAATTAAGAGGATTAAGTTAAATCATGCATGCATGTACATTTCATGCATTTTGAAGTTGTTTCCAAGAATTTTCCTCATGCATGTTATTATTTCACCTTAGTTTTGAAAATTCATGAAGTTTCATTCCATTTAACCTTGTTAGATCATGATTTGAAAGCTTAAAAGTCATGACAATTCATGCATGTCATGTTCACATCATATTCTTAACTTTCAAGTTGAATTTTGTGAAATTGGCAGGCTTTTGGACCTTGATTTGCGGAAATGGTTTTGATTTCATGATGTTGGACAAGTTTAGACATGTTTTCTCAAGTTTTGAGGCCCAAAGGGTGTATTTTAAAGTTTTGACTTCGAGTTTTGAACTTGGGAGTGCAATATGGAAATTCCAAAATTGACGCCGCCGAGGGACGTAACTTGCGCCGAAAGCAACCACTCTTTCTTTAGCACTCTTGCTCGAGCCAACTCGAACAACCAAAGTTGGCTCGAGCATAAAATGCATGCTCCTAAGTTTTCATGTTTTGTAGACCGCCGAGCGACAATAGTTGCGCCAAGCGAGGACCTCGCCTCATATTCGAACGATGCCGAGCTAAAATTCACACAACCAAGATTTTTACCGAAGTTTATGCACCACTTGAGCTAAGGAAGTTGCGCCGAAAGTGCCCTCTCACATCTTTGGACGCTTGTTTGAGCGAGGCCCTTATCTTCAGCATGTTTGCTCAAGTGTTTTCAAGGACATTTTAGCATCCCCCTTGCATCTTAGGCATTCCTAGGCCATGGGTAAGAGAAAATAATGAGGTTTAGGGATAGAAACACACTAAGAACGAAATGAAATAGGTTAAGCTAATCGGCCCAAGTGTGTGCTTTAATTTGTGAATCTATTATGTTTGCATAGGTCACGCGCTGTGCGCCGTTGATCTATTGGTTACTACCAAAGTTATCTGTGCAATTATTGTGAGTAATAACTTAGTAAAGCTATATTCGTTATAAAGTACTTTCTGAACATTATGGTATGACATGAACTATTTTAATGATACAAAAGGATATGTTGTGATTACATGAATGATGATCCACTTCTTTGACATATTTATGTGGTATCCTTAGCAGAGACCCTCACCTAGGGGAAATAGTGTTGTGGCTTATGGTCATGAGGCCCTTGCCCGGGGGAATAATATTGTGGTTCATGTGTGAGGTATGTTACCTGGTACCGGAGGTTCCATTATGGAACTTGATAAGCTTGACCATAGGAATATGTTAATGCTAATGGATGTACTGCGCATGATTTGAATGTGAATATGATTATGATTCTGTTTCTGATACGAATATGATTTTGTATCTAATATCATAAAAGGTGTGGAATCTGTTCTGGACATCATTCATTAAAACCTTTACTCATATTATTCACCGGCTCCACCACTCTATTATTTATGTTTGTAGGCTACTGTGCATGTGACCGCACTCGTAATTGATAATCTAGAGTTTTGGTTTGTCAGCTAGGCTTTATGCCTCTCGAGGAGGTTCTGAGTTTCTTGTGGTCCTATTTTGTGAACGTAAAAGGCTTTGTTTACTTTTGGATTCAGAACAAGTTTCTTGTTTATTTGTATATTGGGCTCGGTCCCTTTTTGCTTTATCTATAATGAAAGTGACGTAGACTACTATATTTATAACGCCACACCTATGTATATTATAAGTTTTCGAATTTCTATCCCGTGTATGTTTACACAGCTCAATGGACTATGTATTTTTCTTTGTTTGCTTCCACTAGCCCCTTATATTTTTCTAATTAGGTCAGAGGCCTTCGGTAATTCGAGAATTACTGGCCGGTTATGACACTAAACCTGTAGGAGCGGGTTTAGATCGTGACAAACCCATTAGACTCATACTTTATTCATTCAACCACTCTCCTCACTTAGTACCAAAACAACAATACTCCAACACCAAACACCCTTATATGGGGGTTCTACAACCTCTCCCACACCCTCTTAAGTCTGAAGTGGACTCTTGGGACCGAAACCCCCAATTCCCCTTCGCAGAACAATATACACCACCAACACAATCACATACAACCACACTACATCGCAGATCGATGAGGTCCATGATAGGCTCACTACCCACACCAATCTACATGCATCCGACAACAATCACAACACCACTCCTCGCCACTACAAGACACAACCCTTTTTGTTTCTTCCAACAAGCCTTCATTGCAATAAATTAAAACTTATAACATAAGGCAATATCAACCAAACCGAACATACGACTAGTATAACTCCACCCTCGCAATATTCTAACTAATCATAATGACCCTCAAAATACCCATCTTCCACAACCAACTCTATTGTCCACCCATTCTAAATCAATTTCAACCAAACACAAATTATTTAGCACAGTAAACAATCCCTAAGTCAAAATAAGGCTCTCCGCCATCACATTCCTAATTCAAAACGCAATAGTTCATACACGTCAATATGAATATTTCTAAATTCCACAATGACTCATCACATTAAGGAAAACTCAAAATCACAACGTATCCAACTCATAAAATAAACAACCCACCACATATACATAAACAAAAATTAGTTGCCCTCCAACGTCCACACATCATACCTTACAAAAACAAAACGACTACATAATAATTACAACCATTTGCCCTCCAAATACAAAACAAGATAACCAAAACTAATTACCAAAACACGTTTATCCATCCACCACCACCGCTATCACATTCCTAACCGCACAAGGACAAGAGCTATGATGGGTTATTCTCAACCCCTAACCCTCCAAGAACTATGATGCCAAGGACAAGAGCTATTAACGTGACCCACCGGCAACACTTGAAACAAACACGATCTCCTCGCTTTGAGGATAAAAGTTTAACCCTCCAAAGGCTCTCAAGTCCGCCTACGAAGTTTTGGTATTGGTATCGCCGCCCAAACGGATAAGGCCGAACCCGACTAGATTATGGAATACCCAAAGAAGTCCCCGCCCATACAAAAACGCTTAGTATGACCCAATTGATTACGTGCATAGCAAATAGGTGGTCCCCGAATTCGTGACTAGTACGAAGTCCGAACTAGTAAGGATCCTAATGATCGCTCCCGCCACGCCCAAACCTACTCGATAGATTTAGTGTCAGAATCGCCAAGAATCCCGGATTACCAAAGGCCTCAACAGATTAACACCTAATAAGGGCAGTATAAAATATATAAAACATACATAGTCCATTGAGTCATGCGTATACATACACGGATAGGAATTTGAAACTTATATTTATATACAATACGTGACGCCATAATTACATTAGTCTTATGTCACCAAAACCCACAAATACAGGTCTTACAAAAACTAATTCGCATTTAAACATAAGAAAATGCAAGTCTTAAACTTGATTCATAAAAACTTGATCACATCTCAAACGGGAACCTCCTCGGGAGGCACAAAAATTAGCTGACAGAAAAGAACTCCAGGCAACCTTATTGAGCCTGGTCCTGCTCCTGATCACCTACATACCTAAATAATAGAATGAGCTGGAGCCTAGTGAATAACAACAGAGTAAGGGGGTTATAAATAATGTCAAAAACAGATTCAGAAATTAGAGTTCATATCAAAAATAGATTTAGATTCACATACTTATACATATTTCATAAGCAGTTATATGTGGAACATCCATTAGCTATTAGATCAGATTGGTCATAAGACTCACATGCATAGTTGGTACCGACGACCTTAAAGGTCAATATCTTTGTGCACAAATAGCTATGGTATTGTTACCCCCAGGAGAGGGCCACGTGAACATAGGTCGCGGTATTGTTATCCCTAGGCAAGGGCCACATGAACATAAGCCATGGTATTGTTACCCAAGGGCGAGGGCCACGTGCATATTGGCCACAGTATTGTTACCCTCGAGCGAAGGCCACATGAACTAAGGATGACACAAATACATTTCAGAAAAATGGACATTCATTCATGATTCATAAAATAGAATTTTAGAAAACATATCATATCATTTCAGTCAAAAAATAATTACAATCAAACATAACTTTACAGAGTTGTTACTCACAGATAGCTCCAATAGCAGAAGAGTCAAATAGTCGAATCAACAATCTATGGCGTATGAAGCTACACACAAACATATAACGGATACACCGAAAACACACGCTCATAAAACACTTAACTCATTTCTTTTCAATCTTGGTGTGTTTCTAATCCTTATCTTCATTATTGTGTCTTAATTAAGGCTTAGAAATTCCTAGAATGCAATGAGGATGCCAAAATGTAACTTGAAACACTTAGTCAAATTTTCAAAAATAGGGCAGTCCCCTCGAGTGCAACTTTGGTTGCTCGAGCAGTCTACAAAGTCTGCAAAAGTACTAGTTGCATGATTTTTTCGCTTCATTTAACGCTCGAGCCAAAGCCTGAGTAAATATGGTCTCTGCTCGAACATAACTTTCTACGCTGGAGCGGTCTGCAAAAGTCTGTAAAACTTCTGAGAGCTCTCATTTTATGCTTGAACGTAACTTCGGTCACTCGAGCGGAGGTAAAAAATAAGGGTGGTCACTTGAGCACGTGTTCGCCGCCGAGCCATCCCCAAACTCGCAAAAGTACTAGGAGTCAGATTCTCCGCTAGAGCACAAACTCCACCGCTCGAGTAGAGGATGCAAATTCTGGAATTTCCAGATTGCTGATTTAAGTCCAAAACTCAATTTCAAAGCTTCAAAACATCTTTTTGGGCCAAAATTTGGTAAAACATTGAGAAACTCTTAGTAAATGATGAATTACAAAACATTCCAAAAATTAAGCCCAAAAGTTTTGCCAATTGTACAAAAACAAAACTTGTAACTTAAAGAACATAATATGAAGACAACATGCATGAATTGTCTTGGCTTCCAAGCTTTCAAAACATGATTAGATGAGGTGTTTAACTCAAAACATGTTAAATTCTTAGAACAAAACCAAAATGAGGAAATGCAAGAGAAAATTCTTTGGAAAACAACTTTAAAATGCCATGAAATATGCATGCATGCATGGCTTGAGTTATGATTCTTCAATCTTAGCTTAAATCTTGTGATTCAACTCTTAATCCACTTGAATCCTAGCATTAACCAACTCAATTATATAACTAAAGGGTCGAGTTCTTACCTTAGTTTCTCAATTGAGCTCTAGTTGACTAATTGTTTAAGTCTCTAAGTCCTAAACCTTGAATTCTCTATAACTCTCCTTCCTCTCTTTGGTTTCCAAGCTCAACACACACACACACACTCTCTCTCTCTCTCATGTTTTTGAGTCCAAAGTATGAGAAATGAAAGTGTAAATTAATGGCCTTAGGTCAACAAGTTTCCTTATATAGGTTTGATTATGAAGTTTGATTAGTGACTAATTAATTGGCATTATTTATTTTAATTATTTGGTTTTGAATCGAATTCTAATTAGATTTACCATAATGTTCTAAAAATTCCAGATAACGCATAAATGGAGTCAATTTTGTATTCTTTGGCCGATAAGGCCTTCAATTTGCAGAACAGAACAAAAACACAAACAAATATTTCTATGACAGACATATATAAATACAAATAACATATAACATGTAATTAATGTAGAATTTCATCTTAATTACTTATTAGGCTTTCTTAATCAAAGATTATAAGCTAATCACAAGTCGGGGTTGTCACAGCTCCCCCAATGAGCACTCGATCTTCCCAAGTCCCAGTTGGCTAGATGATCTCGTTGGTGCAACTATTGGTTGAGACAATAACCTTGCCTTCTCCGTTGGTTCTTACTAGGTCTACCACAACCCCAAGTTGCAGGAGTTGCTGAAGTGGCTTTCTCCTCACTCTACCCCATGACTAGGATGAGGGCCTCCACCTGAGCCGCCGTATCCACAAGCGCATGATAATTCCTATGCCAAGACCCGGCAATCCATTCTTGAACCTCATCACATAACTTACTCTCAAACTCCATACAACAGAGCTCTTTGGCTTCCACTAACTCTGGAGTGAACCTCGATAGATTGGTAAACAACGTCTTAAATTGTGTTAAAGGTGTAGTACCTTGGTGTAACTTCAGAAATTGCTTCCTCAATTCTTCCCATGTAGAAGGAGCAAAGTTGTTACTTTCTCGCCTAGACATCCTAATCAAAACAAACATAATCTAATTTAGCACACATCAAATGGTGTAAACAACAAAATATCATACACTAGTATTAAAACAAACAATGTATTCCATATAAGAACTTAGCCACCTAATCACACCTAATTATTTTCTTAAGATAAAATTTGTTCTACGAAACCCCAAGAATTCCTATTAGAATAAACATTGATCAAGTGTCCTTCTAATAAAACCTCCAAGTGTTTAATGACACAAATCACATCCTAGGATCCAATTTCATGCCCACTTAACCACGTACATCTTATCATTTATCATACTGAGCATACAATATCTCTATCAAGTGAGACAAACCCTTTTGTGGTAAAAACCACTTCCCATGTACCTAAAGTATTCTAACCTCGCACGCCTAATACCAAGTTATAATGCCTCAAAATAAATAAACATTCTACTCCGTGATAATATTACTAACATGTGCAAAGACAACAACAATATGATTATACAACATCATTTCCAACACGGCCTCGTAACATTCTTTTAGTCCTACAACATGAATTCTTATTAGAATGAATAAAATTAAACTATTATAGGTTAATGCCTTAAAGGCTACAAATTTTCAAGGCCTTGCCCACATAAAGAAACCCGTGCCTTAAATTAGAAACAAATAACCAAAGAAAACAATACATACGAGCCTTAAGCTCCAAGATCCTCCTAAGTCATCACCTTTTATGAGGCACAATCGTTCACCTGAAAGTGGTTTCCCTTGTAAGGTGAGCATAAAGCTTAGTAGAAATAAACTTAATGACCTGTATGAAGCTTAACAATGTCATAAGATGAATGCATGTGAAATGATATGATAAAACATTTATTTTCTCTCTTTGAAACAATGTAATGCGAGATTTCCAAAACATCTTTCCAAATCAACAATATTCTTTCAAAATAATCAAGTGGTAAATATAATGAATAAATCTCTAGAGCTAGTATTCATAATAGTAACTATACAAGTCACTAAGCCATTTTTACCGGTACTAACTGGAAGACTCGGCACCTACCATGCGGATTTTAGGTCTTACACCTTAGATACATAGTCTAACTTAATTCTTCTTTAACACCCCCTTAGAGTTTTACTGTAACGCCCTCAAAATAAACCCAAAATATTGACAATATTGACATGCATTTTTAAAAAAAAACAAAACATTATTCCATTCATCAGAGTATTCTTATTAAAAGGCATTACATGTAACATCGAAAAATAAATGCCCTACTTAAGCCTTTCCAAGCCAACACTTGGACACAAAAGTCCGAGTACTAACTCAATTACACATTAAGCCCTTGGCTTGAGTTTACATGTAATATTAAAATAAAACAAAATAACAACTAACTAAACAGAGTCTTCAACTCCAAATCCTCTCAAGCTAAGTCCTTAGAGGTAGCATATCACCTGGACCTGAAAATGATGTTCCCGTATAGGGTGAGCCACAGCCCAGCAGAAATATACTAAACCAAATATAAGAATTGACTAAAGCAATAGCATTTAATATATGGCTAACACTTATAAATCCATTATATCACTATACAGTTTCATGACAATAGTGTCCATGATATGTTTCACTTTCCGTGATTATTTAACTTTCCATTTATACAGACATGGCTCAGAACCTGGCCAAATAATTTAATGAGACTACATCTCATATTAACATTGCTTCCAATAGCAACAATCTAAGTGAGACTAAGGCTCAACTAAAACATTTCCATAAATCGATAAGTACACGTATATGCTGTACTAATACACTTCCATACATCAATAAGTACACAGATTTGTTGTACTAATGGAGTCCATCCCCTTTCTCCTCCCAAAACAGGTTTGAGAGTTCATCCCCTATCTTCTCTCAAACCATGGAGTACATCCCATATCTCCTCCCAAACAATATTCAATCAATACACATATTTGTTATATTAATTCAACTGTCATATTCAATGACTCATTCAATGTGATTAGTTTTAGTTTTCCCTAATCAGCATGCAATGTCTACAGCAATCACGACTATCCTCCACCGATAGCCCAAAACAGTTATTTCTAAACAGGAAATAAATGTACCAATAAATATAAACTCAACATTTTCATAGGTGAGTGATTAAACTATCCAACTACACCATTTAATCTCATAATTCCCCAATTTCAAGAATTAAACTTAATTCCACATTTTTCTCTAAATTAATTATGCAAATTAATTTATTACAACAATTAGGCTTTTCCTTTTCCTCAAAATTAACCCTAAGGTTCAATTTTATCAACTTGACACTATCTATGTCATTTTTTATGATTCACAATCACATGGAATTTAATATATAAACAAATTCCTATTTCTCAACTTATGACACAAACCCTAGTTTTCCCAAAACTATCAAACCACACCAACATATCAAAATACCAAAACTTAGGACAAAACCTATAATATGGAGTAGGAAATCCCCACCTCAAGTGAAGAACTCAAATGGAGAAGATGGCGAAACCCAATGTGCTCCAAATCCAAGATTGTTCAGATTAAAATGAAGCCCTCGACCACTCTATCTTTTTTTAACAAAGGACCTAGGGTAGAAATACACTCTAAGTAGATCAAACCTAAGAGAGAAGGTGTGTAGAAGGGAGGAGAACACGGACTTAAGGTTTTGAGTTCAAAAGAGGATGAAAAAATGAAGTTTAAAACCGCCATGTATTTAAATCTAACAGCTCGCTGAAGGAAGAAGTGGTCGCCGAGCGACCAGACACAAAGAATACTCGCCGAGCGAAGGAAAGTTCTCGAGCCAACAATACGATAAGCCAGTTCAGAACCCGTAAGCACGCCGAGCGATGTAATGCTCGCCGAGTTAAGAACTCGAAAACATACGCCGCCGCCGAGCGAAGGAAAGCTCGCCGAGCTAAGAAATACTCTCGTGTCTATATTTAGACGCAGCCGCCGCCGAGCGAAGAAACCCTAGCTTGAGCGGCGACCAAAACAAATAGCTCGCCGAAGCGACAAACCGCCGCCGAGCGAAGGACCAAAATTTCGATAGCAACCCTTGCTCCCAAACACTCCCAACCAGTAATAAACTCGCGCCTAATACATCCTATAACTCAAAAATAAGGAATTAAAGGACGACAACAACAAATATATAACAATGTAATCTACGAACGTAAGTCCGGATACAACCACCAAATGGAAAAAGACCAGGTCGCTATATTTACCATTTTATTTTTCCTTTCAATAATACAATACTTTCATCTCAAAACAACAATACGCTTTTCAAACATTGAAATCCCCAATTACTAATCCATGATATGCACAATACGATGTATGATTTGTGAACATTTCCATTCCCTAATCCACATGCGCTTCTACAACAATCAATACAACCTCCACCAGCCAAAAAATAATTATCTCTAATTAAAGACAACAACAATAATAATATTCCAAAGTCATAACCAAATCGGAATCCCAATGATTTATACAAAATCTCATGATTTCCAAACAATATTCACACTTCTCATGAGTCTCGTGAATTTCAACCAAAAATATACAATTTTTCCAAAACCGCTCATATCATTTCCAACTAAACCACTATTTCAAAAGGATAAATAATACTTAGTATTTTTCCAATAATTCAAACATTTCTCAACCAAACCTCATTTCAATTAAAATCTTACAACCATTCCAATTTCTTTTTCCATAAAAAGAACACCCAAAACCCTAGTTTTTTATTAACTTTTGAGAAACCCTTTAAAACCCAATTTTCTTCAAAAACTCATAACACAACAACTACTTGGTTACTAATCCCAAACCATAACCGAAAACAAGTCTTTTTTTTCCCCAAATTTGTACATCAATAAATATATATATCCAAAACTACTTTTTTGAAAACCCTTTACTAGCAAAAATAATAGATAACGAAGCTAAACAACATGCACACCGTTAAGAAAATCCCTACCTCAACTTCTGAAGAGGAGAAAGCCTCAAAGCTCCAAAACTCAACGTCGATAAAAACAAGAACTTCTCATATTAAAACGAAGCTCTCAATGTAACCTATCTTTACTCCAAAGGACAAAGGTGTAAAGATCAAGGGTGGGGGTGTATTTGAGGTTTGAAGGTGAGTTTTAGAGAGAGAGAAGACAGTAAATCTAGGTTTTTGAAATGTTTAGAGAGAAAGAGAGAAATGAAAAAGTGATCCAAAAAGTGACTTTTATGGACTGATATACGCGCAGACTGCTCGAACGACCAAAACACCACTAGAGCGAACAAACACAATCAGTGAGACCGCTCGAGTGAACAAAGTTACCGCTTGAGCACACAATGACACCTCCTAGAAGTTTTGTAGATAGAAGCCAACCGCCGAAAGACAAGAAAGTTCGCTGAGCTTAACTAGCCAAATTCGGGCAGCAACTTTTTAAAAACTAACTCCCTACAATTGCTCCAAATGCAACTACAACACTCCAACAACCAAACTCAACAAGGAATAGAATGAATAAAGATATGAACAACCATTCAAGAATAGGAATCCTGCATCCAAAACAATAAACGGGTCGAGTCTAAACCAAAATCGTTATAGTGCGTATCAACATTCATTCCAAAAAGAAAAACACGTAATTGGGATAAAGCTAATTTTTGATTTTTTTTGGTCACATTACGCCTCTACATTTTTACACGCTTAAAAAAAAAAAAAGGTCAATGCTAATTTTAACTTACTTCCCAAAACAACCCAATATGTACACATACATACATCATCCCCATGGATTCTACAACCTATGCATGCCTATGTACAATATCTACAACAACTACAAGCAGCAAAATATCGCTCAATCCACTAAAACCACACTGATCCAGATCAATCCACACCGCCTATCCATTAATCACAGATTAAATTTTAAAATTTACGGTCCGCCTTCTAAACCGCTCCGCTTATAATTAATACATATATATTTTTAACTTCCAATGAAATATCAAAGTAAAAATGAATATGAGAGAGATTTAAGATGTAAAATTTGTTACAAATTAGTACTTATATATATGAAACATATTATGTAAAATTAGTTTGAGTTATATATATAAAAAATATTATACAAATTGGTGTTATATGTTATGCAAATGTTTGATAATTGGTTAGAATATTCTTTAATCCACCAATCCGCCTTAAAACCGCTTAAATCGCGATTTGCCAATCCACTAATCATTAATCCGCCATTCAATTTGTAATTTTACTCTCAAACTTGTGTTGAGCCCGATCTAAGGAAGGAAAGGTTGAGGTTAGCCACCTTGTAAACGGAAAGCTTGCTAACGCCAAAGCCCTACAATAACTATCAAAATCTTTAGATGTTATTCTTCTTTTGGAAGCATAGTGGCCCTAAAATCAAAAACAACTTAAAATTATAAGAAATTATAAGTTTTTATTCCTTTTTATGAGTGTTTATCATCATTTCTATATCCTAGATCAAATCACTAAATCGTAATCAAGTACTAGTATTGATCATAAACTGTCAACAACATCGTAGTTTTTTTACAAATTCTACTAAATATTGGTGTTGCTAAAGATATAGAATTTACAACAAAAATAGTTGATAAAATATCTCAAGAAATTATATATTATCATCAACAACTAGGATAGTATCACAAAATATATATATATATATATGTAAAATAAAATTAAAAAAATAGAATCAATAAATAAAAATAAGTAATATTAATAATAACATTATTATTATTATTAAAATCCAAGTTGAACCACAAAATCAACATTCATTCAAAAAGAAAAAAACACAATTGGGGTAAAAGTTAATTTTGACCTTTTTTTAATTTTTGAGTCACATCACATCTCTACATTTTTACACGCTTTTTTTAAAAAAGTTTTAAAAAAAGTTTAAAAGTCAATTTTAACTTACTTCCCAAAACAACTCAATATGTATGCATACATACATCATCTCTATGCACTCTACAACCCATGCATGCCTATGTATAATATCTACTACAACCACGATTGTGTAAAATACCGCTAATACGCTAAAATCGCACCGATCCGTAGCAATTCACACCGCTTTATTCGCTAATCGTGAAAACCCACAAAAGTGCCTCCCAATTTCGCTTAAGAAGTGGTAGTTTCAAATCATCATAATCAAAACCTAGAAAAACAATCTAAAATCTCAAGAAATTGCGTTGAAACATTCGCCGTAAAAATAAAGGTAATTGTCCTTTTTTAACAACTCAGACATGCAATCGCCTCCACCCTCACCGCTATCGACTTCAAATTTTTGAACTTATCCTCACTCTTATTTCTTAATTTATATTTAATTGACACTCACTTCATAAATCAAAGTCTCAATTTTGTTGGATCAAAAGTCCAAGTTGCTTACTTTGCCCAAATGGACAAACTTAAACACAATGACCAAAATAAGGAGAAATAGCATCACTCTACTTTTATTTTTATTTTTTATAGAGATACAAGAGTTTTATAGTTGAAATTATCTACTTTGAAAAACTGCCAATATTGCTGAAAAGCTCCGAGGCTTTTCTTTTACCCACCTCAAATTCATTTTAGAACCAAGGTCAAAATTGTTATGAAATGATTTTTTTTTTTTTAAAAAAACTCTATATTTGGTTTATTGGACCAACTAATTTAGGAGACCACTAGTGGTCCCAATTAAAGTCAAGATAAAGCCCATATAGATTGACCAAAAATTATTTACACTTAAGAAGTTTTGAACTTGAAATTTTAAAAGAAGCACTAGAAAATGATTACTTAGCCCATGCAAAGAATCTAAAAAATGAATTAATCATTATAATTTTGTTTATTTTGTTAATAAAAATAATGTATTAGTTGGTCATATTAAAAATAATGAAATATGAATTTCATAGCATTTAAATATTAAAAAAAGTGATAGCTTTGAAAAATCAATTTCAGAAACAATCTTTGTTCTTGAAAAACAAGGAAAAAAATTTATGTGGTAATAATTATAAAAATAAAATAAAAATAAAAATCCCAAGGCTTCACTCTTAATAAAATAAATCTTGAATTTTTTTATTTCTAATTTAAATCCTATACTTTTAATTTATTTTCAATCCAAATTATTTGTCTATTTTTGTTCAAGAAAACTAATTAAAATAGTATTTTAATCATTATATTCAACTACAGAACGTAATTTAGACATTTTAAGTTTACCTATATTGAGTTTAAAACCTAAAATATATTTTTCCCGTCGATTTTACTTAATATAAGTAAACTAATGGTCTAGATTGAAAAATAAATTAAAAGATTGAAATTTAAATTGATAAAATTAAAAGTTCAAGATTTATTTTATTATAAGAATTAAATGTTGGAATTTTTTTATTTTTTATTTTTTGGTTGTAATTACCCCCAAATTTAATGTTTAAATAAGAATGATGGCATGATAGAAATATAAGCGTAAGAGGGTTTGCAAGATCATGGCCTGCTTTGGTGTAATCATAAAACAACTTATAGATTATAGCTAACAGATTATAGATTATGATTTTAATCAAGTTGTTAACTGCTTGGTGTAATCATGTGAATTATAGATTTAAGTTGTCGAGTAATGTTTGTTAAATAAGTCGTGAAATAGCTTTTTCAATTAATTTTTATTTTTATTATTTACTACTTTTCTACATTTCTCATAAAAATAATAATAATCTATAGTCCATTTGGATCTTTTTCTATTTTTAAAAAATAAAAATAAAAAATCTAGGAGTATAACCATAAATTAACATGTCCACAAAGCAAATCGGTTTATAATCAAGCAAGAGGTGAGCAACTTCGTAATCACTTTTTTGAGTAAAAGTAAGTCATAGAATCGTACCTGCTTTGAAATAAGTTTAACCAAGCGCCTAAAATAACTTTTTTCAAAGCTAAAGTTATAAGTTAGCTTTGAAAAGTCAAACAAACACCCCCATATAAGAAGCTTATTTTAAGCCCTTTCTCAACTTAATAAAAGCCTAAACTAGAGCTAACCACAAAAGTCATAAAAATCAAAGAGGTCCAATCTAAGCCAAATCGCATTTAGCTTAAGAAACTTTTAGGTAGCGCTGGTAGAGTTTTAAAATTATAATTTGAGAATAAAGTTGTATTTTGAGTTTGGGAGTTTTGGAATTATGATTTAAGTGTGGAAAATTTGTTTGGTTATGAGTTTTAAAAATAGTTTTGAATTGAGTTTGAAATTTTCGATGTGACATGATATTTGATTCAAAAACTTACAATTCATAACCAAAGACACAATCCAAAATTTTATTCAAAACACACAAAATTTTAAAAAAATTTCGAAAATATTTTTTATTTAAAATATAAAAATAACAGGTGCAAAAAAAATAAAAAATAAAAAAAATAAATAATCGCTCATTAACCGCCGAACCTCCAGGAGACGCCTAGGGGACCGGGTAGACGAAGTTTTCAAACGCAGTGTGGAATTAATTTTAAAAGTTGTATCCAAATAGAGGGTTCATGTGAAGGGGTAGAATTATAGTTAGAACATCGACCAAACACAAATTCCTAAATTTTCAATACTAGCCACACTTTTTTCGCACAATGGGCTTGGATATTGATCTACATGCTAATCTGTTTGTTGTACAATTAACGAAATCTTAAATCTTTCTCTCCTATCACTACTATAAAAACATTGAAAGATAACGGTTAATCATGATCTTTCATAAACAATCTCAACCTTTTCTCCTCACTAAGTATGATCTTTGAAGGTAGGATTGTTTATGGTTATAATTTATCATAGTTTTTTTAACCGTAATCTTACCTTCAAAAAACTGTGATTGTTTCTACAAAACAATTTTTTTTCTGGTATTATTAATTTCAATTTACAAAAATAAATTGTGATAAATTTGAACTTTCTTTTTTTTTCAAAAATGGTTTCATGAAACCTTTTGATGCTACCATAGCTACTATAATACATTCGTAATGATTTATTTGTCTAGTTTCAATATATCTCACCCAAAAATAAAAATAAAAAGGGCATTACATTGAATCATGTTCTAATGAAGAACTTCAATCAAACAAATTTACTAACAGCTAACAAAATTAATCCATAATTGATCAACTATAACCTTTCAAAGAGAATTCAGAAATTCCATATTAAAACCAATTCTAATCCACTCCATGAAACAACAAAACAAGTTGATAAGTTCAACAAATTAGGTTTGCATTTGCTTGTTAACAATATAAATGCGTTACTTCCTTCAACGTTACAATCGGGCAGCCCGCAAGCAATAACAATATTATAAAACAAATATTCAAATCCCAAGATCTGCTTTTCCAATAGGCATAACGCATAAAGATTAAAGGATGCATTTAACTTGCATTCGATGGTGCATTTGAACATCAGATATGGTGTATTATTGATCCGTCGGGAATAGATTATTTTGGTAAAAGAAAATGTTTAAGAGTGTCAAAAAAAAATTTATACTCACAAAAATATAGTATCATATGTGTCAATTTTGATTTGGTACAAATCAAATAATATAAAGCCCAACTCCTTGTCAAATCATTATAGATGAATTATTTAGTAAAAAAAATTATTAAAAAATTGTGATTATTTCACAATTACCAAGTGCTTCTCGGGCACGTGATAAGCAGCAACCAATAATACTTTATTTCATGATTCTTGGTATTTGTTCAATTTAAATAATAGGTTAAAAATACAAAATTATTACATGCATCTAATTTAATTAATGAATAAATTACACTTTGCACTCCTGTATTTTATATTAAATCTCACTTTAATCTCTACACATGAAATTGTGACAGTCAACTCTTGCACTTTTAGTCAATTGTCAATATCTTCCTCTTATTACTCAACTGTATAAATCATTAATAAAAATAATAATTTAATAAGCACATGACTACGGAGTGTAATTTACCCTTAATTAATAGATTAAAAATAGAAAATTACTAATTTCAAGAAAATTTAATGTAATATTAAATATGCATTAATAATTTAACATTAGACCGTTACTAAAATCAAGAAAAATCAATACTATCCTATTTAATAAAATAGAATTGTTAAATCAAGAAAAATCAAGAAAGTATTTATTAGGGTGCCTATTGTGCCTATTGTCCTGATAAAAATCAAGAAAGTATTTACTAAAATCAAGAAAAATCAAGAAAATATTTACTAAAATCAAGAAAAATTAGGGTGCCTATTGTCCTGATAAAAAATAAAGAAAAAAAAAATTAGGGTGCCTATTGTATATGTCAAACACTACCGCATCAAGTAGTCATGCGATGAGACTCACCCGATTCTTATTTTAATGATTGAAAGTATTTATTTTAAGACTATATCGTACAATATACTTATAAAAATAAGTTAATTGGTTAACGATAACCCTTAAATCGAAGATATTTATATTCAATATTATATTTAAAATAACATTGATTATTCATTTTATCAATACAAATGTGTTTTGATAAAAGAGTTAATGCTTGTCAAATCAACTTGATTATTTATAGATATGTTCTTCATGGTATACACTAAAAAATAAACAGCCTGGATTATCAATATAAGACTCAGAGTGAGCCTCAAAGCATGCACAATAAGGCCAAGATGCTTGATGCACAATAGGTACTCCAATTCCTATTTAACACATGGGTAATGTTATGATATCATTTTTACCAAACAAGTGACCAAATATCTCACATGAGTGTGGGTTCTCACATGATTGTGGAGTCCATAGGAGACATTTAGTCATTTGTTTGGTAGAAAATTTGAGACCTATAATATTTTTCTTAACAACATCTTATCAAATACCCAGAGACATTTATTAGCATTAACCATAATAATAATGGGCATTGCTAATCAAATACCCCAGAGACGTTTTTTAGCATTAACCATAATAATAATGGGCATTGCTAGACATCGGCTTCTTTTACTAGTATATATATTTGAACCACACACATTCCCATTCTCATTCCCATTCCCATTCCCATGTGTATTGAGGTCTCAAAATCATTCTTGTGACAGAATTCTATTGTCTTTCAGGTATTTGTTTATGATTTATGGCATTATATTTTTTCCTAGTTAATAATTTGTTAATTTTAATTAGAAATTTCTATAACTTCCTTCAAAATGTAAAGATGTTTTAGTCCTAATTCCAAATTAGAGAGTGAAAAATTAAATAAATGTTAGTCAAGCAAAGCTGCATTTCACAACATCTCTCCCTACAAGTATACTTTTTAACAAAAACGTGTTAATTCATGCTTAATAGTTGTAAAATTAGTATATTTAAATCCATTTTTACTAAACTCAAAAATAAAAAAATAAAAATTTATTGTATTTTCCTTCAATTACTTACAAATAATCACTTGCATTTTTTTTATATGACAATCATTACTTGAAACAAATTATGCCTTGATTTTTGTATGTGCATTTGTAAATTTACTCAATATTTCTGCTTAATTTGTTTGTTCATTTTCATTGTTATTTGGTTAACTTTGGTTTAGCAGTTTGACATGTCTTTTTTAATCTCTTCCTAATAGAATAATATTGGTAACCATTATGCTCTATTTTTGGTTGATTAAAATGAATTGTAATTCCATAGTCTTTCATATGGAATGACTATTTATTTAAAATTGTGAAAGGTAATTTATTTATAATTCCATAGTCTTTCATATGGAATGACTATTTATTTAAAATTGTGAAAGGTAATTCTATTTATAATGCATTTGTTATTATTTTTTTAATTTAATTAAACAAATGAATGAATATTTTGATGGAATGATAATTTTATTCCACTTTAATC
This sequence comes from Camellia lanceoleosa, assembly GCA_025200525.1. Classification (NCBI taxonomy): domain Eukaryota; kingdom Viridiplantae; phylum Streptophyta; class Magnoliopsida; order Ericales; family Theaceae; genus Camellia; species Camellia lanceoleosa. Next base: position 41,400 of record JANUSC010000602.1, on the reverse strand, counting down.
ATTCCAATGAATGAAACACTATCTAAGGAGTTGGCATGGTAGTCAAGGCAGGGGAAATGGATGCTCTCTATGTTCTTAAGTTCAAAATCTCCTTGGCCCAAACAATTTTTGGGTCACTCTATACTTTAATTGACCATTTGTTTGTAAACAAGAGAAGTTATCAAAAATAAATAAATAATAATTTCTCTCTCGACTCTTATTAAAATAAATTTAAGAAATCGATTTACAAAAATAAAATTTACATAAATAATTTAATTAAAATAATATGACAATGACATTTTAAAATAATAGGTTACTTTGATAAGACTATCTAATTTAAAATGAATTTTCCTATATTAGAAATTTGTCACCTCATTGGTATAATTTTCTCCATAAAAAATCCAATGGTTAGCCATCAATCCAAATTAAATTGATATTTTCAGGTTTTCAACTAAAATTAAATTGGAGTAATGCAAGTGATTAGTTTTTTAATTCATTAATTCTTAAATAAATTACTTCATTGGAAATAAATTTAATTATTATAATTTTAAGGGTTTTTTTTTGGGGATCAATATATAAGAGAGTTATTTACAACCAATCTATCAAGCCCAACTTCAATAATGAATTGGAACAAATTGACTCAAATTGAAATGCTAATCAAATACCCCAGAGACGTTTTTAGCATTAACCATAATAATAATGGGCATTGCTAGACATCGGCTTCTTTTACTAGTATATATATTTGAACCACACACATTCCCATTATTCCCATTCCCATTCCCATGTGTATTGAGGTCTCAAAATCATTCTTGTGACAGAAATTCTATTGTCTTTCAGGTATTTGTTTATGATTTATGGCATTATATTTTTTCCTAGTTAATAATTTGTTAATTTTAATTAGAAATTTCTATAACTTCCTTCAAATGTAAAGAAAATGGAATAGTTCCAAATTAGAGAGTGAAAAATTAAATAAATGTTAGTCAAGCAAAGAATTTCACAACATCTCTCCTACAAGTATACTTTTGTTGGTAGTGTTAATTCATGCTTAATAGTTGTAAAATTAGTATATTTAAATCCATTTTTACTAAACTCAAAAAAATAAAAATAAAATTTATTGTATTTTCCTTCAATTACTTACAAATAATCACTTGCATTTTTTTTATATGACAATCATTACTTGAAACAAATTATGCCTTGATTTTTGTATGTGCATTTGTAAATTTACTCAATATTTCCTGTTTAATTTGTTTGTTCATTTTCATTGTTATTTGGTTAACTTTGGTTTAGCGGCCTTTGACATGTCTTTTTAATCTCTTCCTAATAGAATAATATTGCTAACCATTATGCTCTATTTTTGGTTGATTAAAATGAATTGTAATTCCATAGTCTTTCTAGCGAATGACTATTTATTTAAAATTGTGAAAAGGTAATTCTATTTATAATTCCATAGTCTTTCATATGGAATGACTATTTATTTAAAATTGTGAAAGGTAATTCTATTTATAATCATTTTTATTATTTTTTAATTTAATTAAACCCTAAATGAATGAATATTTTCTAATGAAATCATTCCACTTTAATCATTCCAATGAATGAAACACTATCTAAGGGTGAGTTGGCATGGTAGTCATATAATCCTAAAAATATTCTAGCTTTTGGGAGCAAGTTGGGTGTTGGGTCTTCATCTCCTTTTGAGCTCAAACTTTGAGGTAGGGATATCTCTACTCTTCTTGGCGGATTTTGGTCTTTTGAATTTTAGCATTTTGATATGTTGGTAGTTGTTGTGTACCTTGGGAAACTTGGGCCAGCCATTGTGTAAATTTTATAAAAGTTTGGGGGTTTTGTCTATAATAAAACCCAGAAGCATAATGTTTGGTAGTAGAAACATGTGGAATTAACGCTGGAAGACATTAGTGAAATTGGAAACCTAAGGGTTGTAATGTTAATTATGGGAAACGCCCCTAATTACATTGATTAATTAATGTGAATAGTTAATTGTGGAAAATGAAGAATTGAAATAGAATTAATGCGGTTATGACGATGGAATAGAATTCGGGTCATGGGTTATGACGATGGAAAGAACATTGATTTTTATGTATTGATATGTGATGTATAATTGTTATATATATGCATTGTGTTGTGTTGGAAGCCGAGAGATAGTGGGATGTACTCCGCCATGGCTTTCAGGGGAAGATAGGGATGGACCTCTAAACCGGATGTTACCGAGGAGATAGGGATAGAACCTGTGAGATGTAGAGCATGTATGCTTATTCTAGAAATATATCGCGTGAGGAGCATGTATGCTTGTCATGGAAAGTATGAATGTAATCGCTTTTGTTTATATTTGTTGAAGTGATGAAAGAATGTAAAAGAAATTGACCATCTATCAATTGTTAATCTTTTTAGTCATTATTTATAACTCGGGTTTAGTATATTTCACTGGGCCGTGGCTCACCCTTTATATGGAACACTCATTGTGTATCGTAGCATGCCACCTCCAAGGACTTAGTCTTGGGAGGCTAGTTAGTGGCGTTTTAATTAGACTTTTTGGTTGTCTTTTTCCTTTGCGTTGTTACATATGTAAATTCAAGCCTAGGGCTTAATGTGTAAAATGAGCAAGACTTAGCACTCTACTTTCTTGTAACCAAGTGTTAACTTGAAAGTCAGTAGTCTGTGAGGGTATTTGCTTTTGTTGTTAACAGCATGTAATACCTTTTTGTAATAGCACTCGATGAATGGAAGGACGTGGACCTTTATATATCATAGCATGTTAATATTGTTGGTTTAATATCATTATTTTGAGGGCGTTACAGTATAATTATATTTGATTCATTTTTCACTAATGTTTTCTATTTCCCTTTTCAAATTCATATAGAAATCTAACATCCAAACATGCCTTTAGTTCAATTTTGCTATGTTTTTTCTATTAAGGAGTAAATTATATTTGATTAATAGACTTGCTATAATTTATGTTGATATTATCAATTGCATATCGCGGTCCCAGCTTTTGAAATGTTCTGGATTGAGAAATTGGTCAAATCTTATCATATCCCATACCACACTAGACATACATACGTAATGTAATGACTATAATGGGAGAATATTTTGGTGTTTTTACTAATGCAGACTCCTTCTTAATCTCTCATTTGGTGTCTTATCACCTTATAGAGCTCAATAATCAATCATATCCTATACTTAATGTCTTATTTTGTATCTACCTTTTATGGAACTTAATAATCACCATATAAAGGATAAATCGAACATAAAGTTGTTGACACGTATCTATCAACAAACTATTGTCTCAAATATAATAAATAAAAATTTAAGTTGAGTTGGTTTCCTAGATGTCCCGAGACTAGTTTCTCGAGAACATTCAATTCCAATATTGTCCACTTAAATTTTCTATGAAAATCAAAATGGCAAAGATTAATAGGCATCTAGGGCCTAATATCATGGATGTCTTGAATTGCAAACCATCTAATTTGACGCTCAACTTGATAATACATAATATGGTATTATTATTTTTGCACAAAATTGTGAACAACCTTTCATGAATTGAACATTTGTATATAAAAATTAATGTAAAGATTGTAAGATTTATGCATAATTATGGAGATATATATGATTATGGATTTCTACAAGCAACCCGCATTTGATCATCCTCAAGAACCATACTTTTCATTTTCAGGTTTGTCTCCATACATCCTCTTATCTCCAACACATAATTGAAGGCTACTTAATTATTTATTCAACGTTTATAAGCACAAAATAAATCACAAAGAATCGTAGTTCACACAATAGGTGCCGGGATTATTGCACATCCATATGTACACACTAAAGATTAAAATCACAAAGATTTGCATACAAAAGAGAAATATACTATGAAGCATAGCGAGTACAACAATAATACCAAAACCTTTAAAATCCCACACCAATACAAGTCTTGAAACTCTACCCGCTTCCCCTAAGCTACACGTACATTTACTCACTATCATTGTCCCCAGATTTTTTCATATCCCTTACATCTTTACAAACCTTCTCAATCTCACACCTCTACAATACTTTTTTATTGGTGAAGGAATAATTGTATTGATCAAATCCAATACATAAAATATAATTTTGGGACAAGCATCAATAACAAAAGAGGAGAGTGTAGGGAAGATTCATATTTACAGGCAAACCATAGAAATGTTAGTCCCATACAATTAATAAAACCCTACACATTGAATTACTAGTGAACTCTTGATTTCACAACCTAACCCAAAATACAGTATGGATCTTACAAAATTTGATACACACACCCAACACTAATAACTGTATGAGGCTCATAGAAAACAAGACATGCATGTACCCAACAGTAGAATCCAACTCTTGTGAGTTTTCTGTAATCCATTATGTGATCAATTTATGTGCATGTCTCGTTTACCTTTTTCGAATTGAGTTGAATTGCAGATGAAGCCCACTTCATTACCTAAGAGATCAAGAGATCAAGTTTCCTCAAATGTTAGCAAACCTCTACATATAGGACTAAAGGGCGGGGGTTGCCCGGTTGGAACAGTTCCAATTAGAAGAACTACTAAAGAAGATCTCATTAGAGAGAAACTTGCTTCAAAAAAATAATGACTTCGCAGATGACACCGTGGTGCCGATGTGTTATCCTTGTCACCAAGATTATATAGCTTCACAATATTAGTTTTGCACTATTGCTTGTTTTCTATATTTGGTTTTATTTGTTTGTATGAATCACCTTATTGAATGAGCCAACACACACATAAAACACTCAGAACCACATTTTTGATCCTATAAATTGATTTTAGTCCTCATTTTTGAAGCTATATGTTTAGCCTCATCTTGTTGAAAGTTTTAGGCAAACTTTGATAATAATTTTACTTGCGTATGTGATTGTTTACATGGCTTGAATCTGCACAACCAAAAACACTAAACATTAAATCTTATAGTTAAGGCACAATGCCTTTTTGAATGAAAAGAGGGGAAAAATCAACAAAAAAAGTACGAGCAGATATAGATATATATGTTTGTTGGGTTGGGTTTCCTTGTATGTAGAGGATGACCCAAATATTTGGTAAAGCCCATGCAAGTCTCAAGCCCACATGGAGAGATTATGGTAGCATTTGGTTTACTTTTCAAAACTCAACTCTGTTTTTAAATCATGATTTAAATGCAACTTGTTAATCAAACATATTTTTAAAATACAACTCAAAATTACTTTCAAACTCCTCGCTTTTTTCTTTTCTTTTTATTGTTGATCAATCAATTAATCAATCACTTTTTCTCTCATCTCTCATCTCACATCTCACATCTTACCTCTCACATTGTCTCACATTTTTTACATTAATCAATAAAAAAAAAAAAATTACAAATCATCCCAAAACTATTTTTAAAACTCATAACTAAACAGTTCGATCATCTAATTGAGCTGAAATTTGAACAGTGGAGATTAGATTTGGAGCATTCTGAATTTGGCTTTCTGCCTCGTGAACAGTACCCTTTTTTTTTTTTTTGGTGAGATCTTTCCTAAATTTTGTAACTAGTTCTTTGGTTGCCAAGAAAACTTATTTGTAGTTGTTCTTGATTGTTTGCCTCTAGTTCTAACTAGAGAGAACTCTTATGCACCCATTATTCCACGTAAAAATTGCTTTTGCCCTCTTTCTTTTTTTTTTTTTTTTTTTTTTTTTTTGTTGATTGGCAAACCGCTTCTTCCCTTGTTGTGTGATTTTTAGATTTATTATTTTCAGATTATATATATATATATATTGTGCTCTATTCAAATTGTTTCCTAATAGATTCACACAAAGAGGGAGAAAAATTACTTCTGCTATTTTGTGCTAGATTCGGGTATTTCGAATTGGCCTTTGGTTTTCTCCCAACAATATGGATATGTTCAGATTCTCACAATAAGGGAAAATATAAAAGTAACACATATGTTTTGGACATTTATTACCCAAGATGCCATAGTTGAGACTAGATGGTCCAAACAAATACAAGGAGAGCGTCCGATGCTTAGTGTACACCAACCATGTCGTGGGTAAACAATATAGTGCATGCTTAATGATGATTCAAAATGGGCCCGATAGCTACAAGTCGGGTGGAGGGTAAGTTGATCTTCTTGTTTCTTGTAAATTTAACTTACTTATTTTAGAAACAATTTCACAAGTAAAAACTAGCTTCACATAGACAAAAGCATTTGTTGTTATTATGTTGTTGGTTTGTCTTAGGTGATCCATCTCTGCTTGGTGATGCACGCCCCGACTATTCATATATACGAATGTAAGTATCATTGCTTTTTATTGCATATTACTTGATTGACTATATTTTCTTAGTAACTCTTACAATATATTTGCATATGTTTGTTCACCAAACAAAGTGTGTCAATCTCATTGTTTCAATACAAATTGTCCTGGATTTGTGATTGTGAACACAGCAATACCTCTTGGTCAAGTAATTGAAGAGGTCTCTATACGTGGAGGAACAACGGTTTGGATAAAAATCTACATCTTTCAGGTTACATTTGAAAACTTTTAATTATGAAACAAGTTCCCAAGTCATGCTACCATTGTGTCAAATAATTATTACAGCAATAATTATGAAACAAAAATCATAATTAAATAATTAGTGGTAAAGACATAGAATTTGTGTCTTTCTGCTCAATTATTCAATTTTGATATCCATGTAAAAATATATAGGACCTAGCTAATGGAAATCGGTGGCTTGGAGTTGCGAATACCAATCTCGATTTTGGCCAAAGAGAATACTTGGTGGCGGATTAGCAAACTTAGCTTCACGCCGAATGGGGAGGAGAGGTATTCACCACCGGCACCCCAAACCCGCAATGGGGGGAGGTCATTTTCTAATTCAGACACAAGATATGATGCACATCGCAGAATATTGCACTTAAGAGTCCAAGTGGAGGGATATAAATCTCAAACATACGAAGTTACAAACAATAGAAAACTCATGAAGTGAAAGATGAAGGATACCGGGGCTCTTTTTGGGCATCTGGTACTATATGGGGGCCCTGGAGGTTCCTAGAAGGAGAACACAAATTTGGTACTTTTAAAATTTCATTTTGGCATGAATTAATAATGTAAAATTGACCACCCCTTGTCCTTTTATATATATATAATTGCATGTGCTTTGCAAAACTTTTATTAAGACTCAAATTCTATTGTTTATGCTTGGGGTGATGCACAATCCAACCCTTTTAGCTTTGCAAATATTAATCTTCTTGACTGCAATGTCATCGATTAAAAATTTTGGATTATTCAACAGGACCTGCTTTGAACATTTACGGGTGCTAAGCCAATGTAATTGGAATTACTCACAATTATTATTTATTTATTTATTAGTACCCACACAGAGATTGTTTGAATATGATCACCATAATTTGCTTACATAGATTAAGATCTTAGCAAATCATTATAAGAACTCAAAAAGATAAAAATAAAATAAAATAATTTGATTTTGTTATTTCATGGCTTAGCAAGACTCAATATACAACAAACGGAAAAAAAAAAAAAAATACCAAATGAAACATAAAGCCATTAATCAATCCAAATTAATCTAAATACAAAGAAATATCACTTAAATGTTACTTTTCTTACATTTTTAACAACAAAATTACCAACTAAGCTTATATAATCAAATTTATCTATCATATCATTTTCAATGAATAATTTAGTTAACTGCAATATAGATTTGTCCAATTAATAATTAAACATCATTCTCTTTTTTCTATTGTTTGGTAACTAGTTGAATTGTTTTTTGAGGGGCCTTTGACTGTGGTTTGGGCTTTCCATTACGTGGGAATTTAAAATTAGAGCAATTAATAATTGTGAAAATTATAATTCAGTGGGATAATTATAAAATAATTACAATATAGATTGATTTTTAATTTTTAATCTTTTATTTATTTTTTTGTAGCAACACACAAATAAAAATAAATAAAAAAAATTCATTACAACAACAAAAATTTGGACAAAATCATATTATTCCTTCTGCCAACATATCAAAAATAACATTAAAAAATAAGAAAAGAAAACGGGAAACATAGTTCTTCATGAATTAGATATGAATTTTTTCAACCATAATCCTCTACATGCCATATCCATTTACTTTCCCACCCCAGGCCCATATTTACCATCTTCTAGTGTTCATTTTATACATTCTCAGAAATTGGGAAATAGCACTTAAAAAATATCTCAATGATACTATCAAAAAGGAGAGGATCAACCACTAAGGTGGGGATGGTTGAATTGTAACAAATCCAAAATTGTGAGATAATCTATCATGTCACTATGATTAAATTAGAACAACTTTTTAGGAGTTGAATCTTTTCAATGCCAAATAGTCTCATTTATAATTTATTTTAACTTCCAAAAAATATACCCAATAAAATGATTAAAAACAAAAATGAACAAAATCCATACACTTGAAATAACTATGAATAATCCATATATATATATATATATATAAATATGAGATGTGACGAGATATATAAGGAATAGAGAAGGAAATGACATGAGGCCCTAGAATGAAAATTTTGGTGAATGAAGAAAGAAAATTTGGGAATAAATATGTAACTATTAGATTGAAGGGCATACTTGAAAATAGAAATCAAGGATTTAGGCAACCATAGTAATTAGCTTCAAGTCTGTAATTCATTCCTTTGCTCACTTTTTGTTAGAACTAATAGGGAAAAAATTAGACCAAAATGAAAATAAGTTACAAATGAAAATCTAAAATTGTAGAATGTATGAAAACAAAGAAGGTTCATTCAGATAAAATCTCACCATGATATTGGATGCTTCGTTGTTTTGGCTCCGCATAAGGTAATCAAGCCATATGATTGAATAACAAAATATCAAGCATAGAAAAGTCCATACAAACAAATTAGTGTACAAAATGTAACAAAAATAGACCACAATTGACAATGAGGATTCCAACAACTTTTTTTTTTTGGTTTCAAGGTATCCCTGTGCTTCACCTGACTAATCCTTCGAGGTATGGTCGACGCCAAGGGACCTCTCCCAAGAAGGTTTGTCAGACGACAAGGACTCGAACTCGAGACTACTTGCTTAAATCCACTGTGAGCTCCTTCAACTCAAAGCCAATCTTCGTTGGTCCAACAACTTCTTCGCATACATATAACAGATTCTTCCATCCAAATATGACAAATTAAAGAGGGCAATCAAAATTATGCTATCTACAAATATGATTTAAGAAACTATGCCATTTCCATGATCTAAATAAACCCAAATTCTTCCATTGCAATAAAGCCAAGATTTAAGTGTTAAATAGTTGATCTAATCTAACCTATTTATCAAGGCCATACTTAAGAAGAAGTGGCCTAGAGAGGAAAAAAAAATTGAAATAATGAACGAAAATAAAAATAAAAAGAATGAAAAGAAAAGAAAAAGAATGTAACGACGCTGTTTTGTCTTCAAACTATAGGCTATCATTTGGTCACCAATTGTTATCATACTCAACTCCCTTCCTTTCTCATTATCATCAATCATAAAATCTAGAATTAATAATAGGCTTTCGATTGAATGAAATATAATGTAAAAAAAATTACTTAATTGATCTCACAGTCAAAATCCAACACCCTCCTCTCCCCAAGTTTATCTAGCAACTTTGCCTCTCTTGAAAATGAGAAAGCTCTATATTTTGAGGCTTATTTCTATTTAAGCAAGAAGAGTTGTCTTGAGAGATTGTCACTTATACATATTCAAACTGAGAGTATGTTTCATCTGGTAGAAAAGATATTCCTCTGCCCTTGCCAAAGCAAACTGTGTTGAAGATTGGCTCAGATGTTCAACGATGGTCACGATTGATGGCTGCCATAAATGTTGGTGGTGGTTGCCATAAATGTTGGTGGTTGCTTGTTGAAGACTTTGGCCCTCCATTTCATCTATAAATGGTTAGTGAATGGGAGAGGGTCAGTGTGGTGAGTTGAAGAGAGAATACAGAGCAGAGAGAGAGAATTATAGAGTGTGTAATTCTTTGTTCAAAATATAGAGAAATCCGTTGCTCGTGGATTTAGGGCGATTTGTCAACCAATGAATTCTTTGTGTGTTCTTGCTTGTGTGCTTGTGTGTGATTGTTTTTGCCTCCTAGGCACAACAAATTGGTATCGAAAGATCGTTGTGCCAAAACAGAGCATCCGCGAACTCGCTTTTCTCAGAATTGAAAATTTGAAGTTGTCGAAATCAACTTCAATATACCAGAGGTCCATCTCGACGAGAGGAGTCTGCACTTAAAGAACGGCCAAAACGGACTTCTAGGTGATCCACACGCCGTGAAAGTGTGGCACGAAAGTCAACTCTAACCGTAAGACCCACATGTAGCAAGAGGTAGAAGACGACTTTATGCAAAGAAAATATATATTTCAAATATATATTTGAAGGAAAATCGACACCAAGATGAGCTCATTCAAGTGGTTAAGGTTACATTGCACTCCTTCGCCAAGGTTCAAATCCTTGGAGCACCAATATTGCAAATCATTTTTGCAAAGCGCCACGCCTACCATCGCCGCCATCGCTCGACCACGTGGTCGCTTAGTCATTGTCACGGTCGAGACACGCCACACCAAATTAACCGCCACGCCAAGACATCTACCACGTCGTCAACCCGCCACCAAATTTTTGAAATTGCAGAGAGGCCCTAAAAGTTTGAGAAATTATATTTCACCATAATAGTTTGAGAAATTTCATTTCCCCTCAAAGTTTGGGAAATTACATTTGAGCCTCGATCTTGTTAAAATTTCAATTTAGTCCTTGGAACTTATTAATTACAATAAGGTCCCCGGATTTTTGGGAAATTGCAATTTGGTCCCTGATTTGGAGAAATTTCACTGAGGCCTCTGGAGAAGTGGAGACAAGTGCTTTCCTAGCTAAATCAACCATTACGGACACAACCGCGAATTCTTTTTTTTGAGATTCGGACCTGAATTTTCAGTGAAGTTTTTGGGAGTTTAGAATTTGTTATGTTCCAGGCTTTTCAAGCGTCTGTTATTGTTTGTGGTGGAGATTATTGAGCAGTCTCAATGGCAGAATCTACAGAGACGAAATCAACCGAGTCCACAAGTAACCTAACGACTACAAGCAACTTTAGGCATTGGACCCCGGTGTCCTATGCTAAGTTCGAGGTAGAAAATTTTGATGGAAACAGCAACTTCGGCATGTGGAGATGCGAAGTTAAAGATATGCTTGTCCAGATGAACCTGCACTTCACTCTGGGAGATAAACTAGATAACCTGGACGGGATAGAATGAGAGAAAGTGAATCTCCTGGCCTGCAGTTCCATCCGACTTTGCCTTGCAAAAGAGGAGAAGTATGCCTTCACTGCATCATGATATTAAGGACCATTGGAAGGCGCCGAAGACAAGTTCATGACAAAGAGCATTGAGAACCGCCTCTACTTGAAGAAGAGGTTGTTTGCTTTCGACTATAAGAAAGGTATTTCGATGAACTAACACCTAAACAATTTCAACAAAATTCTACCCATTTGGAAAACTTGATGATCACATTGATGATGAAGATAAAGCACTATTACTCTTGAATTCTTGCTTGACACATATGATCATCTCACCACCACTTTATCAGTATGGTAAAGAAAAGATCAAGTATGTTGATGTTTCAAACGCCTTTGGTAAATAATGAGTTCGTAAGGAAAGATAAGTCTGCAAACAGTGGACTCAAAGATTCACAAATGAGGCGTGACAATTACCGTAAGATATACAGTATGAGGAAAGTCTTGCTCAAAATCAAGGGAAATCATCGATAGAAGATGTCTTGCAAAAGACGAGTGTGTTGCTTGTTGATAAAAAAGATTGGGCAAAAAGATTGTCCCAATAAAAATAAGAAAAGGAAAAGGTGAACGCTGCACGAGATGGAGATAATGGTGTAGGATCACCTTCATAGTTTTATCATATGGCTAGTCCGATGAATGGATTCTAGATTCGGATGTTCCTACCACATGTGTCCTAACAAGCGGGGTTCTCGAGCTACGAGAGTTCGATGGAGGAGTTGTGTTGATGGGCAACACCAAGCTTGCGTAACAAAGGGATTGGAGCAATGACCGAAGATGCATGATAGAAAAATCTAATTCTCGAGGTGTTCGATACATACCGCATTTGATGAACAATCTCATCTTAGTGGGAGTTTTAGACTCCAAAGGTGATAGAGTAACTCGAAGGTGGAGTCTCAAAGTTGTTCGAGGAGCATTTGTTGAAATGAAGGGTACTTAAAGGAAATTTATAATTTCTAGAACTTTACAAATACAAGGAGAGAGTGGTCGCTCCACCACCGAAGGATGATGCATCGATAATTTCCTGCACTTTGGCATATGCGCTTAGGGCATATCGAGAAAAGGCTTTACAAGGGTTAGTAAAGCAAGGCCCATGAAAGGCGCCAAAACAGGAAACTTGAGTTCTATGAGCATTGTGTATCAAGCAAGCAAACAAGAATCAAGTTTGGTATCGCTATTCATCGCATCAAAGGGATTCTAGACTACGCTCACACCGAGGTATGGGGTCCTTCCAAGAATGCTTTTTGGGAGGTAAACACTACTTTGTGTCATTCATTGATGATTTTTCAATGAGAGTTTGGGTTTACACAATGAAGCATAAAGATGAGGTATTAGATATCTTTCTTACATTGAAGAAAATGATTGAAATCCGACAGCGTAAAAGAACAAGAAGCTCAGATTCCAACAATGGCGAATACACATTAGATCCCTTCTTGAGGTTTGTAATGAAGTGATAGTGAGACATTTCACAGCTTTAGAACACCACATCAAAATGGAGTTGCAGAATCCATGAACCGTGACTTTGGTAGAGAAAGTCCAAGGTATGTCATTACATTTTGGATTGATCAAGGCATTTTGGGGCGAGGCATTGAACTATGCTCGCTATCTTGTTAACCCACCACCTATTGTAGCACTTGATGACAAGACTCATGGAGGTATGGTTAGAGCGCCTAACCATCGATTATGATCAACTACATATCTTAGATGTCCAGCTTATTTTCATGTTATAGAATCTAAGTTGATCCTAGAGCCAAGAAAGCTATCTTCTTGGGCTTCAAAGTGATGGTGTCAAGGATATTGACTGCACTGAATCAAAGAAAGTTGTCACTAGAAGAGACATTACCTTTGATGAGTCTACAATGTCAAGCAACCAAATCCTCAAGAGAATCAGAAGCATTGAAGAAGTCGCGCGTGGAGTTTGAGACTCTAGCAAAGACTATTTAGCTACCAACCATCCCAAGAAGTTTCAGCTTGATACTCAAGAAGATTCTCAAGAGAGTTCGATGAAAATGAAGATCTAGAGGCGCCACAACAATGTAACCCATTGCAATCGTAAAAGGAAAAAGAGTTACTACAACCAGCTTGGATGACCGATATGGTGGCCTATGCACTTCCAATCATTGAAGATAATGTTCCTTGCACTTTCAAAGAAGCAAGTGCACGCCGAAAGTGTCAAATGGAAGGAGGTTATGGATGAAGAGATCGGTCACTTCACAAGAACCGACTTGGGAGTTGGTGCAACTTCCAAAAGGTAAGAAAGCAATTGGTCAGAAGTGGGTTTACACCAAGAAGGAAGGCATCCTGCAAAAAGACAACATCGGATTCAAAGCTAGAATTGTAGCTAAAGGCTATGCCTGTAGAAGGAAGGAATAGACTACAATGAGGTATTCTCACCTATTGTGAAGCACACATCTATTCAGATCTTACTAGTTTTGGTTGCACAGCTTGATCTCGAGCTCACCCAACTCGATGTCAAACCGCCTTCTTACATGGAGATCTTGAAGAGGAGATATATATGTCCCAAATTAGATGGTTTCAAAGTTGCTAGAAAAGAGAATTGGGTAAGTTTTGAACAAATCGTTGTACGGGTTGAAGCAATCCCCAAGACAGTGGCACAAGCGATTTGATCGGTTCATGACAAAAAAGAAATACACAAGAAGCCAGTATGATCATTATGTATATTTTCATAAGCTTTCCGATGGTTCCTTCATCTATTTGCTCTTATATGTAGATGATGTGCTGATTGCATCTAAGAGCAAGGTGGATATTGATAAACTCAAGGCACAGTTGGCAGGAGAGTTCGAAATGAAGGATCTTGGCAAAGCAAAGAAAATTCTTGGCATGGAGATCAAAAGAGATAGGAAGAAGGGCACGGTTTGTCTGACACAAATCCATTATCTGAAAAAGGTGTTAGATAGATTTGGCATAAATGGGAAAAAAAAAGCTGTGAGTACACCATTGGCCCCTTATTTCAAGCTTAGTGCTTCGATGTCTCCACGTACAAAAGAAGAACGAAAGCATATGGCACAGGTTCCATATGCAAATGCAGTTGGTGCATTAATGTATGCTATGGTTTGTACAAAGCCTGACATCTCACATGCTGTGAGTATGGTAAACAGGTATATGCATGATCCGGGGAAAGGTCACTGGCAGGCAGTGAAATGGATCTTAAGGTACTTACATGGCATAGTTAATATGGGTTTGAAGTTTGAGAGAGATCATAGACTAATGTAACTGCTGGATATGTGGACTCAGATTATGCCGGTGACTTAGACAAACGCCAACAACAGAGTATTTATTTACGCTTGCTAAAGGGCCGTGAGTTGGAGGTCAACACTTCATAATAGTGGCTTTGTCTACTGAGGTAGAGTACATGGCAAAGGATGTAAGCCTTTAAGGAAGCTATTTGGCTACATGGGTTGATTGAGGACTTGGGGTACATGGGTTGATTGAGGACTTGGGTATTGTTTAAAAGCACGCTGAGGTGTATCGCGATAGTCGAGTGCCATTTGTTTGGCAAAGAACCAAGTTCATCATTCCCGCATTGCCACATTGATGTCCGCTTCCATTTCATCCGAGAAATTGTGAATGACGGGATATTCTACTTCAAAAGATTAGCAATCGCAGATAATCCACCGATATGTTCAAAAAGTGGTTTTCGGGATCAAGTTCCAACACTGTTGGACTTGGTCAACATCTCTTGAACCGAGCACCTTCTGCACATGGCGTTGTTGATCGATCATTATGTTGGATAGAGAATCCTCGCTAAGGTGGAGATTTGTTGAAGATTGGCTTAGATTTTCAATGATGGCTGCTGATTGATGGCTACCAAAAATGCTGATTGATGGCTACCATAAATGTTGGTGGTGGTTGCCATAAATGTAGGTGGTTGCTTGTTGAAGACTTTGGCCCTCCATTTCATCTATAAATGGTTAGTGAATGGGAGAGGGTCAGTGTGGTGAGTTGAAGAGAGAATATAGAGTAGGGAGAGAGAATTATAGAGTGTGTAATTCTTTGTTCAAAATACAAGGAACGGAAATCCTGGATCGAGGCAATTTGGTAACCATGTAATTTTTGTGTGTTTTTGCTTGTGTGCTTGTGCGTGATTGTTTTCGCCTCCTAGACACAACAAACCGGAGTCCAGATATTGTATGTATCCCATCGCTAGCATCATCACCAGAAACACATTAGTAAAATAAAAGTATCTTAAGTCTCCTCATGCAAATTACAAACCTCTTGTGTTGTTATGATGATGATGATGATGATGATTATTATTATTATTATTCATTTTCTAAATGGGGAGCAAAGATCATAATGTCAATGCCAAAAGTTAAGAAGACTTACATGCCCATTATGTGCGAAGAAAATGAAGCAAAGGCTCCAAACTTTCTTTATTATGGAAGATGATTGACGATAGGTGACGATAGAGAAATTGAACCACATTGCCAATGGAAGATGACTGAGTTGGTCTAGGAATTGTTGTATTGAACAACTCAAAATCAAGTTCAAGCACATAATTTCCATTGTACCTAAACAAGGTTCCAAATTCCAAATTTTAATTAAACTTGTGAGAAATTAAATATGTAAAAAAGGCAGCAATTATCTATGAGATTCTGGTCATTTATCAAGTATGTCACATCAAACAAGGAAATCAACAAATTCATAATCATTAAACAATTTCAAGAGAGGTTCCTCACTCCCCATCCACAAGTTCTTTGAAGCAAAGATATTCTTGAACAATTAATTGTTCCACACTCGGTTCATACACATTGACACGAACAATTCCCAAACAGCAGGTCTTGGGTGAATTGCTATCGCGAGAAATGAGGGTAGAACTATAGCTTCCTGCAATTGCAATGTATTAATCCAATGCGCAAACAAAAAGAATCTGAACAAAATATAAACAGAAAAAGAATTCATATGTGCCATTGTTCTACAAGGCTTCCAAAGAATATGAATCTACGACGAGAAGCATAATGCTGGTGGGACACAAAATCAGCACCAAAGACAGAAACGAGATTATTCACTGGAAAAGTAAAACACTGACATTTAAACAAGCATTAAAAAGATGGTTCGGCTTCTTTTTTGTGTACATTAACAGACTCAGTTTATGCTTCTAAACAAATCATCTTCTCATGCCAAATATTAAATAAGAGATGTTAATTTCAATGGGGATCATCTAGATAACTAGACCTTCTGCGGATGTTAATGCCAAGTAGGAGTTTTCATCATCGCTCCACCACCCTTGGATGGTAGGCATACTTGCAAACTTGGGTTGTTACCTCAGATTGGAGAGAAGTCTCTTCTCTTACATGGAAGGGAACCATTTATTACGAGAAACCTTCCTTCATTTATCATATTTCAAATTGCATGGATCTTTCCCTAATGAATAATGCTATATGTACCAATTAATATACACACTAGTGTACTAATAGATGATGTGACTTCATTTTTATGATTTTGGATATTTGTAACTTGTATAATAAATGTGGTCATTAATGATATCATAACACTAGTTCGTATATTAGTGTGTACATTAATTGGTGCATATAGCACCACCGTTCCCTAATATCAACAAAAATGCCATAACGCAATATGGACATGGTATATTCCCTGAAAAGTTAGGCTTATTTCCCTTACCTATGCTGATAAAAGCAGAGGAATTAAGATGGAGCGTTGGGGAAAAATGTTACTAGTAAACCGAGACACCAGTTGGTCTCTTCGATAAATCCAATTGGAAATAGAAAATGCCGGAGATACCTCTCCTTCCATTCAACTGCTTATTAAATACTATCAACATTCAAGAATTCAAATCCCATAAATTAATATAATTTCGTAAATAAAGAAAACCGAATCTGAAGCTAACGCTCTTTCACACTCATACACCCATATCTATATTCACTAAGAATTCTATACTAAAACACTAATACTATTGTCATAAAGAGGCTCCGTTTGGTAAGCCTCTCAAATTATAGTTCCACCCATTGATTTGAGTGTCGTGTTTGTTTTGAGCTCTCAAATCATAATTCTATACCCATTTCTCAAAACTCAATTCAAAACATAATCATTACTTTTCAAAACTCATAACTAAACACATAATTCAAAACTCTTTTCAAAACTCAATTCAAATCAATATTTTAATTTTTTAAATATTTTAAATATTTAAATATTTTAAAAATATTTTAATTTTGTTAAGATTTTAAATATTTTAATATTTAAATATGTTAGGATTTTTTAAATTTTTTAATTTTTTGAATATTTTTAAATATTACGATTTTAATTTTTTTAATATTTTATAAAAATAAATTCAAACTCTATTTTATAAAAATATTTTTAAATATATATTTTTTTTGTTATGTATTTGGTTACGATTTGAGTGTAGAGGTGTGAAAGTAATATGGAGTTTCGAATTTTGTGTTTGGTTATGAGTTTTAAAAATAATTTCTTAATTGAGTTTTATTTTATGTGTTTGGTTACGATTTGAGTGTAGAGTTGTTTTTAAATTTAAAATTTTAAAATTTTAAATTATTTAAATTTTTTGAATATTTAAATTTTTACGATTTAAATTTTTTGAATATTTATTTTAATTTTTTACTTATTAAATTTTTTAGATTATTTAAATTATTTAAATATTTATGATTTAAATTTTTGAATATTTATTTTGAAAAAAATTGTTTCCTTTGTAGAATTTTTCAATTAAAAAATTGATTAATGTTATTTTCTCGTTAATAATAAATTTTTAATTCAATTTTGAAAAGAGTTTGGTTGTGAGTGTTGATCAAAATTTTCAATAGTGTGAAAGTAGTGTGTTTTGTTATGAGTTATAACAATTTGAATTAAGTTTTGAAAACTCTTTCCAAAACTCATAACCAAACAAATTTTCTTACTTCACATGTGAAATCAAACTTTCAACACTCAATTTAAAACTCAATTCAACACTCTATTCAAAAATCATAACCAAACAAATTTTCTACACTCAAATCATAATTAGAAAGTCTTACCAAACGGAGACTTACTTTCTCATTGGATTAAAAATATCCAATTGTGACTCAGAACTATACATCCAATAAGAATTATACAGTTTAGTTTGCAAGGTAAAGCAAGTGACTTCTATGTAATGACCCAGAAATATTTTTTTTAAATAGCCAGCGCATAATTTAATTGAATAAATTTTCGAATTTGATTGCTGTGTAAATTCTGTGCGAAAACAGTTCGGTTTTGTATTTTTTTAAAATAGTTCCTGACCTCAAAAAATTATGAAAGTTTTATATGTTGTTCTCATATGAGTCTAGCACATTGGATAAATATTTCAGAATTAAATGATGAGTATTTATTTTATGAAAATTCACGGACTGATTGGTGTTCAGTTTAATTTATAGCAGAATTTGAAATTGAGTTTTAGGTGTTCGGATCGTGACTTGAGATAAATTTGTTAAATCTATTTTGATATATAATTGGGCCATTTGATAGTTAGTTTTATGGTGTGTACCATATGATGAAAAATTATATATTTTATAAAGAATGAAAATATGTATATTTTGTAGTGAACAAAATATTATATTTTGTGGTGTACAAAAATGTTATATTTTGTGATGAGAAAAATTATATCATTTTATAATTTATATTTATATTGTATTTTTTAAAAAAAAAAAAAAACATTTTGGGGAAGTGAACCCATGTGGGGTTGTCCCTATGTCCCTCCTCCTCTGTCTTGTCCCTTCTTTATTTTCCTTAGATTTTCTTTTTCTTTTGTTTTGGTTGGAATTAGCAGAGAACTGAAAGTGCTCTCTCTCTCTCTCTCTCTCACTCTCTCTCTCTCTCTCATTTTTCCTCCATTGATGCTCAATCTTTGAGCTTAGATTGGGAGTCGTTAGAGTGAGATTTTGCAAAAGTGTTGTAAATGAAAGTTTGAGAGCTCGCCGTGATCTTCGTGAATGGTGATCACGATTCATGATCGGGCGATGTTTGTCTTCCAGATCTATTCTTCTTCATTATTTGAGGTAGGACTTTCTTCATATTATGACATTAAAGCTATGTTAGGGTTATTTTGAAAAACATATCATTATAAGAGGTATTGCATATATATATATTCAGATTTTTGTTTGGTAATTTTTGGAAGAAAAAATATGTTGAAATATTAAGAATGTTAGCATTTTGAGATTGGTTTGGAAAAATCATTTTGTGTTGATAATTTTGCAAAGAAATCCGAAAATAAAATTTAATAGTTGTATGAATTGTATCTACATCATATTATGATTAGATGATTTATTTTGAGCAATATAAAGTTAAATTTTTTTTATCTTTGATTTGGAATTTATTTTTGAGAAAAATAAATTAATGTTGAGGAATATGGAGTAAATGCTTAAGTAGGGATTTTTTCTACACTTCTTTATGCACTTCTACTTGATTATAGAGAGCTTAGAGTTGTATATAATTTAATTAAAATTTTTGAAAATTTTGTAATTTATTTGCTTAAAAGAGAAATTTTGAGAAAAATAAAGAGTTGATGCCCAAATTACGAAAGTGTAAACTTGGAATATGTTTGTAAGGTTATGAAAGAGCTATGTTTTAAATTTGAACAAAAACGGACTTCGACTCGACCGGTTTTGAAATTTTACCATTTACATCAAAAGAGCATTTTCAAAGAAAATAAAGGAATTATGTTTAACTTTTGGGGCTTTTGATCAAAATAATATGTCATAGTTGAATAATGCTTGGAGAATGAGTTTGGAAAGAAAATGATGTTTTCTTGGGCATTAACGGTATTATTTTTTTTAATGTATCTGTTGGAATAAAACTGACACAGTTAGAAACAGATCTTGAGAGATTACCGGACGTGATTGTGATATGAAAATTAGTGTAGTGGTTCATATTTGATGAGATGTGGAATAGATTGTATGTATCGGAATTTTTTTGAAATTTAAATTGTTTATTTGTTTACATAAAAATGATGGTTTTCATGGAATATGAGAATTGTTGAAGTTTTGAAAATTGTTGTTCAAAATGTTGATATAGTCCTGATGTGACTAAATGGTTGAGATTACTCTAAGTATGGAAATTTTGTTGTCCCATGGATGAATTAGAATAAAAGTATTTATATTCATCTTGAGAAATTATATTGAAATGAGAAATGTGAATTTTGATCACAATGGGAATATTGTGTAGAGGTATTGAAAGTGAAAGAAAAATTGCATTGTATTATTAATCATTGCATTGGCGTATCAATTCATTTGATAATGATGAGCTTTGAAATTTGATTTGAAAACTTTGCAATAAGAAAGGAATGTTGGGAAACAAGTTTTCATGAAATGATTTTGGGATAAATACGGTGGTAAGTCTTGAAAGGTGGTGTAGATGATAGGTGTCGAGCCTTCCAGTTAATACTGGTAAAAATGACAGATTACGGGTGTCGAGCCTTCCAGCTAATACTGGTAAAAATGACAAATTGGTAGTACTTGTATATTCTACTTGCAGACACCAGCCTAGGGATTATGTAACGCCCCCAAAATACTACAATAAGGATAACTCATATGCGGAATAAATATGAGAAACAACATACTTTCATACATCAGAGTTCACTGTTTCACAACAAGTTAAATGCCATTTAGGCTTACATCTTTCCAAGTCATTGTTTGGTTACACAAATTGAGTCTCGCTCATTACATCTTAAGCCATTGGCTTTACAAATAGCAAACATACACACATAAAGCATAAATAAGAAGCTCTTGCTCGAAAAGTCCATCCATGCTATTGCCTTTGAGGAAACATCTCACCAGACCAAAAATGATATTCTCAGATAGGGTGAGCCAACAACCCAAGAGAGAGATAATCTAACACAATATATGAAGTTTAGCAAAGGTATAAATACCACATGCATAAACAATACCGATATGGTCAGATCCACAAGGCCTACGATCTATATGCCACTAGGCCAATCTCATTCTATTTTCCATCAATTCATTTCCAATTCATATATATACTACTCAATTCATGAGTTAAGTTCATTATCTTTCAACAACCAAAATGAAACTACAACTCAATGATTCCCAATTATGCAAACACACATAATCACTTCAAATCATTATTTTACGGAAATTTCGTTCATGAATCGGCACCCATGTATATATATATATAATTTCGGCTCTTTCACCCAGGACACTCTGGCCAGCTTGCTTTACATGGAGTCCATCCCCTTTCTCCTCCCAAACAAATATACATATGCAATGTATTTATAAGCATAATCATATATGGAGTACATCTCCTTTCTCCCCAATAAACATACATATACAATGTATTTATAAACATGGTTACATACAGAATACATCCCCTTTCTTCTCCCAATAAACATACATATACAATGTATTTATAAACATGGTCATATTCAGTGATACCAACAATAAATTAGCATTGAATCACCTAATCCTCATGCAATTTCTACTACAATCATGGCTATCCTCCACCGATAGCCCAATACAATAATTTCTGAAGAGATGTTCAATCTCAAAACAAATATTTTATTCAAAACTTATAATACATATCCAAAATCACCATATATAATCACAACCTTCCAATTTCACATTTTCAATGTTTATCCCAATTATTTATACAAAATAATAATTTAATCAAAATTAAGGCAAAATCTCCTCTTTTCCAAATATCAACCCAAACACCAAAATTATCTATTTTTGCACAATATGATCATATATCCAAGCCTCATACTCATTTACCTCATGT
This sequence comes from Camellia lanceoleosa, assembly GCA_025200525.1. NCBI lineage: Eukaryota > Viridiplantae > Streptophyta > Magnoliopsida > Ericales > Theaceae > Camellia > Camellia lanceoleosa. The sequence goes on along the minus strand of JANUSC010000602.1, from coordinate 19,359 downwards.
TCATCAAAACCCCTCTTTTCATTTCACACCCAAATCCTAGATTTGTCCAAACCACAACCAAATCTCATCATCTATACATAATAGCAAATAACTAAGCTAAAAACCATATTAGAGTGTAGAAATTCCCTACCTCAAGTTTGAAGAAGAAACGAGTTGAAACCCCAAAATCAACAATGCCTAAACTCGATCTCCACCGCACACAACGTAGCCCTCGTCTAGATAACCAACTTTGATGAAGGACTTGGATCTAAATCCCAATGGATTTGGAGAAATCAAAGATCTTGTGAGGTTTTTGGTAGGAAATATAGAGAGAAGGGAGAGGAAATATTTTTAGAGAGAGATATATATATATATATAAAAAGTGACATTCAATCAGCCTAAAGAGAGAAGAAAAGGAAAAAAAATTATGGATCTACCTAACTTCCCACACCTCTAGTCAAGACTGCTTTTTTAGCAAGGTGCTTCAACCCTCGCTTTCAAGACGGCGACTTCATTCCTACGTGCGGCCCTCTCCTCACTCAGACCGACTAAGGGACAAGCAACTTCGAATGCGTTTGCATTTTTGTTTTGAGGGGCACTGCCCCCTCGACCCCTGCCAGGGCGCTGCCATTGGACCCGCCAAAGGGTGCTGCCCCATCGATCCCCGACGCCCAAATAAATGGGAAAACATAAAAGAAGGATCAAACTAGGATCGCTACAGACACCCGAAATGATTTACTATCTTGAAATTTTATTAAAATTGTTGGATCAATGTGTTTTCAAATTGGCATTGTGCGAAGATTTTCAAAAGATGAGAAAATATTTTGAGCATGACATGACATATGCATTCATGTCATGAATAAAATGGATTTGATGAATTGTTTAATTATTTGATTCAATTGATAATGAGATAATTGAATGAATTGAAAATGATGTCCTGTTGGTATTGAAACATGTTTATTTATTTAAATTAACTTACTATGGTTAATTAAATAAATTGGATTTAAGAGATTATATAATAAAATCATATGGTTTTGACATGAAATGATTTCATGTATATGTATGAGTATTTTGGTACCCGCATATCTTCTAATGTTTTAATATGGAATTGTTTGGTGAGTTAGTAGTTGCTTACCCCCTACCTGTACATGTGTACAGGGAATGCTTTTCGGATTTGAAGATCAAACAATGGGTTTTACCATTTCATAAGCGTAATGTAGTGATGGATTGTAATATTTCATTTGTTTGTTTGGTCGAAAGTGCTATTTTTGTAAAGAGCAAAGGTCCTCTCTTTTGTTGTAAGCCTCAGGGCATTCCTTTTATTCATATGTAAATGTCTTTATTGTGTCACGAGAGGGAATATGTATATTTAATTATTCAACATTTCATCCAAGGATGAATTGTCATTTGTAAATGAACTTAATTAATGAATATTGGTAATGTTATCTGAATAATAAAATTTGGGGCGTGACATTCTATATCCATAGTATAAACACATTTGGGATTTCATCTAAATGGAAAAATAAAAATAAAAATCATCCACTTAAAGCAACATTAGAGATTAAAAAGTGTGCATAATAACAATATCATAAAAATATTTCTGTATAAATGTAGGTTGAACAAAATTCATCTACTTATAACAACATTAGCAATTAAACAAAGTTTTCATTTTGTCACTTGTTAGTACTATCTGTAAAGCATAAGAATATAGGTTGAGCAAACATTTTGAAGCAAAAGTGTAACGCCCTCAAAATAATAGATAAAACCCAATATTCTTAACATGTATTGATATAAGAGAAATAAACATCCTTCCATTCATCAGAGTATTCTAACAAAAGATATTACATGTTGTCCATAAAAGTAAACGCCTACTAAGCTTACAACTTTCCAAGCCAATACTTGATACAAAGAAGTGAGTACTAACTCAAATACATATTAAGCCCTTAGCTTGAATTTACATGTAATATCAAAATAACAAAACCACAAAAAGTCTTCAATTCTCAAACCTTCCAAGCTAAGTCCTTGGAGATAGCATATCACCCTGACCAAAATGATGTTCTATATAGGGTGAGCCAATGCCTAGTAGAGATATACTAAACCAAATATAGGCAATGACTAAAACGATAGCATTTAATAGATGGTTAACGCTATAAACCAGCTTATTTCACAATACGCTTACATGACAATATGTCCATGTTACGCCTCCTTCCTTTACTTATTCAAATTATTTCATAAACACTACTCAAAACTCGCCAAACAATTAATAGGAATACATTCCTTATTAAACATTTCCTTTATTCACAATTCAAATGAGTCTACAACTCATATTAAAAGCACTTCCAACATTTCAATTTAATACACACATTTGCTGTATTAACATTTCAAGTGATACACATAATTGTCAGATCCATGGAGTCCATCCTATCTCCTCCCAAACAAAGTTTGAGAGTCCATCCCCTATCTTCCCTCAAACCATGGAGTACATCCCCTATCTCCTCCCAAACCATATGCATATACAATGTATTTAACACTTGTTATACACAATAATCAATCAATACACGTATTTGCTGCATTAATCCAACCGTCATATTCTATGACATATTCAATGTGATTAGTTTCAATTTTCCCTAATTAGCATACAGTGTCTACAACAATCATGACTATCTTCCACCGATAGCTCAAAGCAGTTATTTCTAAACAGAAAATAAATGCATTAAATAAATATAATATCAACAATTTCATCGATGAGTGATAAATTAATCCAACTACGCCATTCGATCCCATAATTTCCCAATTTCATGGATGTCAACTCAATTTCATGTTTTCCCAAATTAATTACTCCCTCCGTTCCAAAAAAATAGTCCCTTTTGGGGAATCCAACTTTTTTTGGTAGTACAATTATTGCATTTGAAAAAAGTTGATTTTCCAAAATTATCCTTTTGATAGTACATTTTTTGGGAATATCATTGTCATAATTGTACTTTTTATATTGTTTATTATTTTAAAAGAAGGGCAAAATAGAAAATTTATATTATTTTTGTAATCGATTTTTGAAGAGGACTAATATTTTGGGACAATGAAAATGGAATAAGGGACTAATATTTTGGGACGGAGGGAGTATACTAATTAATTTATTTCAATATTTAGGCATTTTCCTTTCCTCAATATCAACCCTAAGGCTTGATTTCACCAATTTAACATCAACAATACCATTTTTCCAAAGTCTCAAACACACATGGGTTTAAATATTTGAAAACCCTCTTTATAAATTACACAACAACCCTAATTTTTCCAAAATTACCCAACATCACCAACTAATCAAAATGACCAAAATTTAAGACAAAGCTCATAAGATGGAGTAGGTTATCCCTACCGAAGTGAAGAGACGAAATAAAGAAGATGGTGGAAACCCAACGTGCTCCAAATCCACTATTTCTCGATTAAAAGGAAGCCCTCACGACCCTCTACCTTTCTTGCAAAGAGACTAGACTAAAAACTCACTCTATGTAGATCAATCCCTAGAGAGAAGGTAAGTGTAGAGAGAGGAAGAGTCGGTTCTAGGGTTTGATAGAAAAAGGGAGATGAAAAAGTGATGTTTAACTCGCTGCTGCGATCTGATATAACACAGGCTCGCTCGAGCAAAGGATTGGTTGCTCGAGCGACTGCATTAAAGAATACTCGCCGAAGCGAGAAAGCCTCGCTTGAGCGAATAATACGAACTTCGTGTCTCAGAACTCAAGCATGCTCGAAAGCAACAAAATGCTCGCTGCTTAAGAAACCCAAAACATACACCTTGCTTGCTCGAGCAAAGAAAAGCTCGCTCGAGTGAAGAATGGCATCTCACAGGTCTAAAATTGGACGCAGACGCAAGCTCAACCAAAGGACTTCTCGCTCGAGCCACCAGATACATAACTCAACTCTCGCTCGAGCGAAGGAAACCTGGCTCGAGCGAAGGATCTAAAACATGGAGCTTGCTCGAGCGACAAAAGTCTCGCTCGAGCGAAGGACCAAATTTCTAGGCCGCAACACTTGGTTCAAACTCACTACCAACCTGTAACAAACCTGTCCAAAACATCCTATAACTCAAATACAATGTATTGAAGGACGGAAACAAGATATATACAACATCAACTCCACGGAACCTAAGTCCGGAATACAACAACAAAAAGGGGAAAGACCGGGATCGCTATAAAAAGCACCCAGAGAAAAGGAAAAGTAGAGGATAACCAATCCCCTCGTCAAACTCGCATCCATATATAAGCTGGTAGAATAATGAAGGTGAAGCTTTCACAAGAATATTTAATCCAAAAAAATTGCAATTACCTTAAACCAGTGTAATTGCACTGTGAAGCTCATTTAGATTAAGGGTTTCATATATATATATATATATTAATTTCACATCTTTGTTCTTGCAACACACTTTTTATCTTTCTGGGCATTAAATCTATCTATCTATCTATATCTATGTATCTATCTATTATATAAGGAAAAAGGGATTTCTAACCAACAAGGTTTGTGGGAGTTCCAATATCCCAATATTAATTGTCTAATATTTTTTATTTAAAAATAATAATACTCTCAGCATTTAATGACTTCTCCCAATCCACACGCCTCTATGACTTCTCTCATAGTAATTGCAGCACCCTTTTCAACGTCTCCTATACTCTATAGTTAGTGATGGATTATTAAATTATTTTTATAAAAATCTAAAAAATAATAATTTGTATATTAAAAAAATAGCTAAAACAAATATAAATATCTATATCAATCTATATATTATATAAGGGAAAGGCTTGTGAGAGTTCCAAACTCTCATTCCACAATTGTTAATTTTTGTGATTTTAAAAATATTTAAAAATAATTCTATTGGTTAACAAAGTAATTATAGATCTTTTTTTAAAAAAAAAAACAAAAAACAAAAAACCACCTAAAATTTTGAATTACAAGTTCCTAAAATCTCTCCCCCTAATTTTTCTCTCTTTCCTAAATCCCATCTCATAATAAAGTAACTATAGCCAAGCCAAGCCAAACGAAGCCTTAAGTCTCATCAAATGTGGTCGGCTACATGAATCCTTCTTCTCCACGTGGCCCTATCAAAGGCCAATAAAGTAACTATACATTAAAAAAAGAAAACACACACAAATCTCATCTCATAACAAAGTAATTATATATTTTAAAACAAAACATTATGGATTAAAAAGAACGTAAAACCACTAAGTATAATTTTAATTGTTAATTGTCAATACAACAATTTTAATCTATGTTTATGAGTAAATATTATAGTAAAGGAACATTTGAAACAAAACTCTTAAACTTATACATAAAATTTTATTTATTTAGAGAAAAAATACAAAAATTAAATATAATTATCATATTTTTAATAAATAATATATTATTTTATCTCGTGGATAGCACAAAGTACATGCTAGTTACCTTTTGATTAAAAAGAGGAAAACCAATTAAAAGGTAACATGTGTGAAGAATGTGTTACCAAAGGGTGGATTCAGGATTCGAGGAGTCGAGAAGAAGGCAATAGGGTGCTTCCAATAGGCAAGTTATGTTAGGCTTTTCATGCTATCAATTAAAAGTGGATAAACTTTGGTTAAAACTTTTTTAATGATTGGGTTTGTGATGGTACCACTAAATAATGTGAAAGTTCTTACATCGCAGTTGCAAAGGTTATATAGTTCAGTAAGCAAGAGAGACAATAGTTGTTTACATAATCCGAAATTAGTGTTTCACCCGTGCTATGTACGGGTTGTATTTATAATTATTTATATGAGGGGATTTTGATCAAAACTCTCAAAAGACATGGGGAAAGGCATTGTATTTATAATTATTTGTATGAGGGGATTTTGACCAAAGCTCTCAAAAGGCATGTGAAAAGACATGTGGATTGGAAAAAGTTAATAAATGTTGAGAATTTTTTTTTTAAATCAAAAAATTAGAAAATTAAGATTGGGATATTGAAATTCCCACAACGCGTGGTGGTTAGAACCCCTATTTGTATGAGGGGATTTTGACCAAAGCTCTCAAAAGGCATGTAAAAAGGCATGCGGATTGGAAACAGTTAATAAATGCTGAGGTTTTTTTTTTAAAATCAAAAAATTAGAAAATTAAGATTGAGATATTGAAGCTCCCACAACGCATGGGGGTTAGAAACCCCCATTTCCTTATGTATAGATAATATGTAGATATAGATAGATATGTGATAGACATGTGAGTTTTATTGATTTAAAGTATGATGGTGTGAAATATTTTCAAATTAGACTTATTTAGATAAACTTTAAAGATTTTTAAAATTTAAAATTGATATTGAGAGGCAAAAAAAAAAAGATTTTAATTGAATAAATAAAAATAATATTTATTAATTTTATCTGTTTGTATATTTGATATTTAATTTTTTTTTTTTTTTGGTTATGCTATAATATAATATATAAGATATAGATAGATATTCACAATTTTCATGAAAAATATTATCTGATTTTTTGAGGGAGAGAAAAGGAAGGCAAGTTTTAATATTTTCTTTTGAAAATCAATGAGAGAAATTAGAATGGAGAGATTATGAAATATTTTTGTTATCTTTCCATTTGAAATTCATAAATTAAGGGATACTTATTATTTCTAAAATAATTAAATAGATATGAGAGAAGTTGAAAATGGTGTGTATGGAAGAAGTCAAAAAGGCTTGGGAGAAGTCAATAAGTGATGAGGTTTTTTTTTTTTTTTTTTAAATCAAAAAATTAGGAAATTAAGATTGAAATATTGGAGCTCTCACAAAGCTTGTGAGTTACAAACCCTATTTTCCTTATGAGAGAGAAAAGGAATGCAAGTTTTAATATTTTCTTTTGGAAATCAATGAGAGAAATTAGAATGGAGAGATTATGAAATATTTTTATAGCGATCCTGTGTTTTACCCTTGTTGTACAAAGGTTCCAGAGATGTTACCAAAGGGTTTAAATCTTGTTTACATCCTTCACTCCTGGTATTTGAGTCTTGGGTTGTATTGGGCAGGTTTGAAATAGGTTGGTTGAGCTTAGAAACCAAAACTAGTTGTCCAGATTTTGGCCCGCCCGCCGAAGTGAGCTTTTGGCGCCGAAGGGCCTTTGTTGTTGCTTATCCGCCGAAGGGGTTATGGCGCCAAGCGAGATAATCACTCTCCCAAAGATTTCTTCGCAAGAAGTTGGACACTCGAGCGGAGTTTTGACGCCGAGTGGGAGTTTAGTGTGACGCCGAGCGGGAGTTGACGCCGAGCGGGACTCGTTCGTAAAGTTCTCGAGAGTGCATCCGACACTCGAGCGGGGGATTGGGCGCCGAAAGGATCAGGAGTGATGCTCGAGCATGGGTTTACGCCGAGCGGGCGACTCGGGTTTAAGACTGTGTTTTGACTTTTTAAAATCACTTTTTTCACATCTCTTCTCTCTCCTACTTTTCCAAAAACTCCATTGTTGAGAACCTCACTCTAAAACCTAGCTTCTCTTAGGATTGATCTAGCTAGAGTGATTTTCTCACCTTGAGCCTTTGCAAAAAGGTTGTTGATCGTCGAGGGCTATCTTTTGATCCGGGAAACTTGTGATTTAGAGCATTTTCGTTCTCATCATCTTCCCCGTTGGGTGTCATCTTTTGAGGTAGGGATTCCTACTCACTCTTATGGTCTTTGACATAGACTTTTGGTTGTTTTGATAAAGTGTCGAAGTTGGTTGATTTTGGGACTTAGGGTTTCAAAATGTTATAATAGAGGGTTTGTTATTTTGACTCTTAAACTTGTATTTTGGGTCTCAAAATGATGATTTGGGTGTTGGTTGTTAATATATGAACCTATGGGTTTATATTAAGAGTTGGGAAAGAAAGCCCTAATTTGTATATAAATTAATTGGTATAATTAATTTGGCAAGTTATAGATTTATGGAATTGAATTGGAATTAATGAAATTGATTCATTATGTTGTGAAACGGTGGAGTTGGTTTTATTAGCCGCTGATTTTGAACACATTCATTGATAATTTATCAATTGGAGCTTTTATTATCTGTTTAGAAATAATTGCTTGGGCTACCGGTGGAGGGTAGTTTTGATTGTTGTAGACAATGCATGATGATTAGGCAAACTAAAACTAATCAATTGGATATGTCATAGAGTATGACGGTTGATGGAATACATTAACGTTATGTATTGATTGATTGTGTATATGACTTATATGAATATACTTTGTGTGTGGGGGGGGGAGGAGATAGGGGATGTACTCCACGGTTTAGGGGAAGATAGGGGATGGACCTCTAAACCGGATGTTGTTTGGGAGGAGACAGGGGATGGACTCCACTGACACAGCTAATATGCTTGTCAGTTAAAGTGTTGATACAGCTCATATGCTTATCTCTAGAAGTGTTGATATAGATAATATGCTTATCTGTTGAAATGTGGATACAGCTTGTATGCTTATCTGTTGAGAGGTTTATACAACTAGTATGTTTATCTATTGTAAAATGGGAAGCGTTTAATATGAGTCATTGCCTCATATATGTGGTTGGCCAGGTTCTGAGCCGTTGATGTAAATTGGGAAACATGATGAGAAATGGAAAATGAAATGAAAGATGAACATAGTGGTCATGTAATGGATATGGGTTATGAATTGATTTACGGAAATTAAACATTTATCAATTGCTAATGTTTTAGTTACTGCTCATACTGTGTTTAGCATATCTCTACTGGGCGTTGGCTCACCCTATATGGGACATGATTTTCAGGTACAGGTAGCATGCCACCTCCAAGGACTTAGCTAGGATGGACATGAGAGTTGAAGACTCTTTTTGATTATTTTGTTGTATTACATGTACATCAAGCCACGGGCTTATTTTGTATAGAGTTAGTACTCTTCTTTTGTGTAACCAAGTGTTAACTTGGAAAGCTGTAAGCCTAAAGGGCATTTGCTTTTGTTGTTAACATGTAATACTGTGGTAAGAATTACTCTGATGAATGAAAAGGTGCTGATTTCTTTATACTATTGCATGTCTGAAATGATGGGATTTATGTATTATTTTGAGGGCGTTACAACTTGGTATCAGAGCATATCGGGTTCGAATACTTTGGGTACGTGGGAAGTGATTAGTGTCACAATGGGTTTGTCTCGCTTGGTTAGAGACTTAGATGTAGTGTTATGTGTTAAATTGATAACATGTTTATGTGACTATTTGGGTATGGGATTTGATTTCTAGGATATTGATTGGATCCTTGGGTTTCTGTGAGTCTTGTTGGAAAAGCACTTGATCAATGCTATTTCTAACCGGAACTCTAGTAACGCCTTGGGACTGTCATTATCCGGGGATGAAGTTCGTAAGTGCTTATGTGTTTATGTGCTTACGTGGAGTGAATTACGGTTGTTCATGCATTAGGACGCAGAGTTTAGTTTCAAAGACATTTATGAATGTGCTAACGTCTTTGTTACCTTTAATAGGATGTCAGGACGAGGCGGTAGGCGTGGTAGGCCTAGGAGGCAAGAGGCGCCTTTACCGGATGACGTTCCAAAAATGAAGGAGGGAGTTGGTTAGGCCAATGTAGCCGAACCAGTGGGTCAGCAGGCTATGGGTGCCTTGGCCCGAGGGCTAGCGGGAGCTTTGGGTATTCTCAGAGCTGAGCATCAGGTTACAGAGGCAGGGCCTTCTTTCTTGAAGAGGGAATTTTTCCGGTCTAACCCGGACGAATTTATTGGAGATCCGAAAGAGCCACTTAAGGCTGACGAGTGGTTGGAACAGATGGAGAAGACATTCGAGATGCTTGGCATCGAGGATGGGGCTCTAAAGGTGACCTTGGCATCCTTCCAGCTGAAGGGAGATGCGGGTCAATGGTGGAAATATGAGAAGGCCCGTGTGGGTGATGCATGGGGGGCTTTTGTAGATGCTTTCCAGGGGAGGTTTTTATCTGCAGCTACTAGGGAGAAGCTGAGGATCAGCTTTAGCCTTAAGCCAGGTTTGTCAAGGGTCAAATTGAGGCTACTTTTACTAGCTTGTCCGTTTGCACTGAACTAGTGGCGCCCGAGGAACGCTGCTATGAGTTTGAGCGAAGTTGAGGCGGGGCCTCAAGTTGAGAGTTGGGTCTTACATCCGAGAGTATAGACATCTCGTGGACGCGCTACTCATATGGAAATTATGATGCAGGAGGAGGATGATAAGAAGCAAAGAAGAAGGTTCCAAGAGGAGCCAAGAGAGCTGTGATGGCAGGAGACAGGGTTTTAACCTCGCCAGCCTCTGTGGTGGTTTGGCTAGATCGATTTTCCTGCATCGAGTGTGTTCCCGGAGAGGTAGTCAGGAGGCTTGACTTGTTTTGCATGTGGCCAACTGTCACAAGTCTTGGCTTGTCTGCAGAAGAGGGGGGTCACGAGTCGCTTTTTCTTCACCAGCCTCGGCCGAGTCGTATAGGGCCAGCCTTTGTCTTGTTATCGGCAGGATACTGGCACTCAAGAGGTTCTCACCACGCTTGAGTGCCACTTCAGAGCTGCCGGTTCTAGGCAAACGCAGAGTTATCACCACCACTACTGTAGGCCTCGAGGGCCAATCCGGGAGCTTCGTCATCCCAGTTAGTGCAACAGTCTTTTGCTCCTAGAGGCGAGCAAGTGGATCAGGGCCACAGTATGCTGCATGTATGGTGTTACTGCTACAGACCTAGTAATCGGTTCCATCAAGAGTGAAAGGTACCTTTCGTTTTGCAACCTTATTGCTAGTGTTTTGATTGATACGGTGCATCTCATTCTTTTCGTGGTTCTGCGATTTGCATCTGTGTTGGAGTTGGAGTTAGCATTATTAGCGTCTCCTATTTGTGTCGTGTCGCCTGTTGGGGGTGAGTTGATTTTAAAACACGGATGTAGAGGTTGTGATATAGAGGTTGACGATCATAGGCTTCCGTTTCCTTTTGTAGTTAAGCCCATGAAGGGCTTTGATGTTATTTTGGGTATGGACTGGTTATCGTCATACCGGGCAGTTATTGATTGCTACCGCCAGAGGGTCACTTGTTGTACCGTGAGTGGGGAGTGTTTCCATTTCTTGGGGGGCCGGGTTGGTAGTGTTTTGCCACCAGGGTATGATCCGCGAGGGCGAAGTGAGGTAAGTGGTCTACTTGCTAGCTTTATGAGTAGTGAGTGTGATGAGACCCAGATTGTGTTACCGAGGGTGGTTTGTGAGTATTCGGATGTTTTTCTCGAGGATCTCGTTGGTTTGCCACCTCACCGTGAGATAGAGTTCTCCATTGATTTAGTGCCCGGCACGACGCCGATTTCTATGGCACCTTACCGTTTTGCCCCAGCCGAGTTGAGTGAGTTGAAGATTCAGCTCTAGGAGTTGCTGGATAAGGGCTTTGTTTGCCCTAGTGTTTCGCCGTGGGGAGCACCGGCCCTCTTTGCTAAAAAGAACGATGGTGCCTTGAGATTGTGCATCGACTATCAGAAGTTGAATCGGGCTACGGTCAAGAATAAGTAGCCAATGCCCCGTATAGATGATCTGTTCGACCAGTTGAAGGGTTCCCGTTGTTTCTCTAAAATAGACTTGAGATCGGGTTACCATCAGTTGAGGGTCAGGGAGGAGGATATTCCGAAGATGGCATTCCGTACGCGGTATGGCCATTATGAGTTTCTGGTGATGCCATTTGGGCTCACCGATGCACCAGCAGTCTTTATGGATTTGATGAACCGGATATTCCGGGAATTCTTAGATCGTTTTGTAGTCGTCTTCGTGGATGACATTCTTATCTATTCATCTTCTGAGGAGGAGCACGAGAAACACTTGAGAGTGGTGCTCGAGTTGCTTAGAGTCCATAAGCTTTATGTCAAATTCGGGAAGTGTGAGTTCTGGCTAGGAGAAGTCAGGTTCTTAGGCCATGTGGTTTCTGGGGAAGGGGTGTCTGTTGATACATCCAAGATAGAGGCAGTGCAAGACTGGGCACAGCCTAAGAGTGTGTTTGAGATCCGCAGCTTTTGGATTAGCCGGGTATTACCGCCGTTTGTGAAGGATTTCTCCAGTGCTAGCTTGTTGCTGACTAAGTTGACTCGGAAGGAGTCAAATTTGTGTGGAGGAGACTTGCGAAAAGTCGCTCCAAGAGCCGAAAAGTCGATTGACCAACGCCCGGCTTTTGATTATTCTGGAGAGAGGGTTGGGTTATGCGGTTTATTGTGATGCCTCACGAGAGGGTTTGGGTTGTGTGCTAATGCAGGAGGGGAAAGTGGTAGCTTATGGTTCACGTCAGTTGAAAATACACGAGAAGAACTACCCTACACATGACTTAGAGCTAGCAGCAGTGATCTTTGCCTTGAAAATCTGGAGGCATTACCTTTATGGTGAGAAGTTCGAGGTGTTCTCGGACCACAAGAGTTTGAAGTATCTGTTTACACAGAAAGACTTGAACTTGAGGCAGAGGAGGTGGATGGAATTCATAGAGGACTACGACTTTGAGTTGCACTATCACCCGGGGAAGGCCAATGTTGTGGCCGATGCCCTTAGTAGGAAATCCATAGGTGATGTAGGTTGTATAGCCATCCGGGAATGGGAGATGTTGGGGACACTTGGCGAGTTTGATTTGCTTCTGGGCGAGTCCGTTGAGGCTGCGACCTTGTTCTCAGTTGTTGCGCAGCCTACACTTGTGACTAGAGTGTTAGAGGCACAGAGAGGTGACCTTGAGGTAGATTCCCTCCGAGAGAAGATCTCCAGTGGGAAGGTTGAGAAGGGTTTGACGGTGTATCCCAACTTGAGCGTAAGATACCGAGACCGTTTGTTTGTGCCGGAGTCTTGCCGAAAGGAGGTACTCTGAGAGTTTCACCATTCACGCCTTGCGGTGCATCCGGGAGGCACTAAGATGTATCGGGATTTGAGTCGCCAGCCTCGTGGCGAGGAATGAAGAGAGATGTGGCGCTGGTGGTTCAAGTGCCTTACTTGTCGCCAGTGAAGGCCGAACATCGTGAGGCCAACGGGTTTGTTGCAACCCTTGCTCTATTGCCGAAAGTGGAAGTGGGAGCATGTCACTATGGACTTCGCTGTAGGTCTTCCAAGGACTCGGGGTAGTGATGCTATTTGGGTGGTCAGAGACCGGTTGACTAAATCGGCAAGACTTTATCTCTATGCGCTGAGAGATTCGGTAGATCACCTTGTCGATTTGTATATTCGGGACATAGTGAGGTTGCACGGGTCCCAAAGCGATTTATCGCCTCGTATAGAGATCCTCGCTTTACCGCCAGGTTGTGGCAAAGTTTGCAGAGTGCCTTGGGCACTGTTGACTTTAGTACGGCTTATCATCCGCAGACCGACGGGCACCGAAAGGCATTATTCTGATCCTCGAGGATATGCTTTGGGGTTCTGGCCCTGACTTTAGTGGGACGTGGAGAGGCACTTGCCATTGGTGGAGTTTGCCTTACAACAACAGCTTTTTAGTCTAGCATCTGTGATGGCACCATTTGAGGCCTTGTATGGTCCATCATGTAGGTCTCCAGTTTTTTGGGCCGAGGTGGGAGATGCACCATTGTTGGGTCCAGAGTTGGTTAGGGAGACGGCGGAGAAAGTTGAGCTTATCTCAGATGAGGTTTGTTACGTTCTGTAGTCGCCGTAAATCTTATGCCACCGTAGGAGGCGACCTTTGGCGTTTGAGGTGGGTGATCATGTTTTCTTGAAAATATCACCTAGGCGAGGTTTGATGAGGTTCGGAAAGAGTGGAAAGTTGTCCCCTCGGCTTATCGGACCCTTTGAGATCCTTGAGAGGATTGGGGAAGTTGCTTATCGCTTGGCTTTGCCACCGCAGTTGTTCGGAGTTCATGACGTGTTTCATGTGAGTATGCTTCGAAAGTACGAGCCGGATCCGTCGCATGTGTTGGATTGGACCGATTTGGAGGTAGATGAGGATGCCTCGTATGAGGAAAGACCGGTTCGGGTCTTGGATAGACGGGATCAAGTCTTGCGTGGCAAGACCATTCCTTTGGTGAAGGTTTTGTGGAAACATCACAGAGTGGAGGAAGCCACTTGGGAACGTGAGTTGGAAGTCCGTGAAAAGTATCCGGACCTGTTTGTCGATGTGTAATCATGTAATGAAATATTGTAATAATATTGAACTTCAAGAACATTATGTATGTCTTAAGTTGTAAAACATTGTGAATGTTTTGATAAATGGAAGTTATGTTAACATTATATATGTTAAGTGTTGTGGAAATGCAAGCATGATATTAATGTTGCATGTGTTATGAAATTGTGAAAATGAGTTGAAATTGGTAAAATTCAAAAGAATACATGTTGATAATGCATTGTTATTTGATGAACCGCTTTGAAAAGAGACGAGGTTGACCGATAATGAGCCTGATTGTTAAATATTATGTTGTTATATTGTTGGGAATGGAGAACACTTGTTTTTGAAAACTTATATTTAATTTGTGGACCTAAATTCTTTTAAGGGGGAGGTTATAGCGATCCTGTGTTTTACCCTTGTTGTACAAAGTGGTTCCGTGAGATATTACCAAAGGGTTTAAATCTTGTTTACATCCTTCACTCGGTATTTGAGTCTTGGGTTGTATTGAGCGTGTTTGAAAACAAAGGTTGGTTGAGCTTAGAAACCAAAACCACTGCCCAGATTTTGGCTCGTCTGCCAAGCGAGCTTTTGGCGCCGAAGGGCCTTTGTTGTTGCTTATCCGCCGAAAGGGTTCTGGCGCTTGAACGGAAAATCACTCTCCCAAAGATTTCTTCCGCAGGTTGGACGCCGAGCGGAGTTTTGACGCCGAGCGGGAGTTTAGGTGGTGACGCCGAAAGGAGTTGGACGCCGAGTGGGGACCGACCGTTCAGTAATTTCGAGAGTGTGCATCCGACGCCGAGCGGGATTGGGCGCCGAAAGGGGATCTGTGGAGTGACACTCGAAGCATGGGTTTACGCCGAAAGAGCGATCGTTTAAGACTCCGTGTTTTGACTTTTTAAAATCACTTTTTCACATCTCTTCTCTCCTACTTTTCCAAAAACTCCATTGTTGAGCACCTCACTCTAAAACTTAACTTCTCTCTTAGGATTGATCTAGCTAGAGTGATTTTCTCACCATGAGCCTCTCGCAAAAAGGTTGTTGATCGTCGAGGGCTATCTTTGATCCGGAAACTTGTGATTTGGAGCATTTTCGCTTCATCATCTTCCTGGTGTCATCTTTGAGGTAGGGATTCCTACCACTCTTATGGTCTTTTGACATAGACTTTGGTTGTTTTGATAAAGTGTCGGGTTGGTTGATTTTGGGACTTAGGTTTCAAATGTTATAATAGAGGGTTTGTTATTTTGACTCTTAAACTTGTATTTTGGGTCTCAAAATGATGATTTGGGTGTTGGTTGTTAATATATGAACCTATGGGTTTATATTAAGAGTTGTAAAGAAAGTTCTGATTTGTATATAAATTAATTGGTATAATTAATTTGGGAAGTTATAGATTTATGGAATTGAATTGGAATTAATGAAATTGATTCATTATGTTGTGAAACTGGAGTTGGTTTTATTAGTCACGATTTTGAACACATTCATTGATAATTTATCAATTGGAGCTTTTATTATCCTGCTTAGAAATAATTGCTTGGGCTAGCGGTGGAGGGTAGTTTTGATGCTTGTAGACAATGCATGATGATTAGGCAAACTAAAACTAATCAATTGGATATCTCATAGAGTATGACCGTTGATGGAATACATTAACGCTATGTATTGATTGATTGTGTATATGACTTATATGTATATGCTTTGTGTGTGTGGGAGGAGATAGGGATGTACTGACGGTTTAGGAAGATAGAGGATGGACCTCTAAACCTGATGTTGTTTGGGAGGAGACAGATGGACTCCAATATTACGCCTAATATGCTTGTCGGGCTAAAGTGTTGATACACTTTCATATGCTTATCTCTCGAAGTGTTGATATAGCTAATATGCTTATCTCTGAAATGTGGATACGCCTTGTATGCTTATCTGTTGGAGAGGTTGATACAACTAGTATGTTTATCTATTGTAAAATGGGAAGCGCTTAATATGAGTCATTGCCTCATATATGTGGTTGGCCGTGTTCGAGCTGCTGATGTAAATTGGAAAACATGATGAGAAATGGAAAATGAAATGAAAGATGAACATAGTGGTTATGTAATGGAAAATGGGTTATGAATTGATTTACGGAAATTAAACATTTATCAATTGCTAATGTCTTAGTTATCGCTCATACCGTGGTTTATATATCTCATCGGGCGCTGGCTCACCCTATATGGGACATGATTTTCAGATGTAGCATGCCACCTCCAAGGACTTAGCTAGGATGGACATGAGAGTTGAAGACTTTTTTTATTATTTTGTTGTATTACATGTACATCAAGCCACGGGCTTATTTTGTATAGAGTTAGTACTCTTTCTTTTGTGTAACCAAGTGTTAACTTGGAAAGTCAGAAGCCCAAATGACACTTGCTTTTGTTGTTAACATGTAATAATCGCGGTAAGAATTACTCGGATGAATGAAAAGGTGTTGATTTCTTTATACTATTGAATGTCCTAAAATGATGGGATTTATGTATTATTTTGAGGGCTGCCATAATTTTAGTTATATTTCCATTTGAAATCCATAAATGAAGGGATAATTATTATTTCCAAAATAATTAAATAGGTATGAGAGAAGTTGAAAATGGTGTGTATGAGAGAATTCAAAAGGCTTGGGAGAGGTCAATAAGTGATGAGATTTTTAAAAAAATAAAAAATTAGGAAATTAGAATAAGATATTGAACTCTAATAAGGTTTGTGAGTTAGAAACTCTATTTTCCTTATATAATACTAGGTTTTGCCTGCGGCTATGCACGGTTGTATTTATAATTATTTGTATATATATTTTTGATAATAATGAGGGGATTTGACCAAATCTCTCAAAGGCATGTGGATTGAAATAAGTTAATAAATGTTGATGAGTGGATTTTGATCAAATCTCTTAAAAGGCATGTGGATTGAAAAAAGTAAATAAATGTTCAGGGTTTTTTTTATAAAAAAAAAATCAAAAATTTTGAAAATTAAGATTGGGATATTGGAGCTCTCACAAAGTTTGTGGGTTAGAAACCCTATTTTCCTTATATAATATACTAGTGGTAACTCGTGCTATGCACGAGACTTTATAAATTAAAAAAAAAAATCATTATAATTATCTTCAAGTAATTTAATATTTTATCTTATGTATATATAAAATTTATAAGTTAACGCTATGTTTATAACATTTTAAATTATTAGTTTAGAAAAATTTTAAAAATATATATATAAATATATTTAGTGCAATTTTGATAATTTGTATTAAAAAAGTTAAATCTGATTAAATGAGATTAACTGAGCTATGACATATCTCTTTTTTTAATACAAATATACAAATTTAAAAGTTATAATTAAAACAAATATATAATTTTATTATTAAATATGAAGTGAAGTGATATTTAACAGTAATTAATACGATATTTCTATTATTAATCCAATAATTTTATTACTAAATATATATATTTTTTATTTTTGTGGGGTTTCTATTTGGGTTTTTTTTTTTCAATTTATTTAAGATGAAATTGTGCGTATCTATTTTTTTAAAAAAATTTAATTTATCTGTGGTTTCTATTTGTTTTTAATTATTATTATTTAGGTAAGTTATGATGTGAGTTAGATATGTTATAAACATGTGAGTTTTATTAATTTAAAGTATAATGGTGGGAGATATTTTCAAATTAGTTTTGTTAAGATAAATTTTAAAGATTTTCAAAATTTAAATTATATATTGAGATGCAAAAAGAAAGATTTTAACAAAAATAAATAAAAATCAAATTTATTAATTTTATCTGCTTGTATATCCGATTTTAGGTTTTTTTTTGTTATATAATAATATAATATATAAGATATAGATAGATATCTACATTTTCATAAAAAATATTATCTCGATTTTTTGGGGAAGAGAGAAGAAATGCAAAATTTTAATTTTAATTTTTTTTTTTAAATTCATATCTTTTTATTTTTGTGTGATTTCTATTCGGTATTTTTTTTTCCAATTTATTTGAGATGGAGTTGTGGGTATCTATTTTTTGTAAATTTAATTTATTTGTGGTTTCTATTCGCTTAATTATTATTTTTACGTAGTTATGATGTGAGTTAAATATGTGATAGATATGTGAGTTTTATTGATTTAAAGTTTATTTAGATATACTTTAAAGATTTTTTTTTAGTTATTTTTTTTTTTTGTTATGTTGTAATATAATATATAAGGTATAGATAGATATCTACAACTTTAATAAAAAATGTTATGTGATTTTTTGGGGAAGAGAAAAGGAATGCAAGTTTTAATTTTTTTTTTTTTTTTTTTTTTTGGAAATTGGTGAGAGAGATTAGAAGGGAGAGATTATGAAATATTTTTGTTATTAAATAAATAAATCATTCAATAGTTTTTTTTAATCTATTTTGTAAAATAAAAAATCAATAATTTTAGAAAATTGATTAATTTGTCCCATTAAGTGATTTAAAATTTTGATAGATATATATATAAAAAAATACATAATTATATTACTAAATTATAATTCAAATTTAGATGTTATATCTTTTTGAGATCCGTAGCTAAATTCTTATCTTCTTTATTTTTGTGTGTAACTATAGTGTATAGGAGAAATTCGAAAATGAAAAGTCAAGAATAATTATGAGAGAAGTTAAAAAGGGTTTTAGGTTGAGAGAAGTCAATAAATGCCGAGGTTGGGATTGGAGATGTCAATAAATAGTGAGGTTTTTTTTTTGTTAAATCAAAAATCAAAAAAATTAAAAATTAGATTAGGATATATTGAAGCTCCCACAAAACTTTTAGGTTGTAAAATCTCCTTTTCTTATATAATAGATTGAAGATATCACTCAAGTAAGTTATGCAATTTGCCTGCCAGGTGTTTACAATTATTTATTTATGTGAACTGTAGATTTTTAAGCTTCTTTTTTAAATGTCTTTTTTTAAATATTATATTAAAATTTCAATACTTTTGATAATAATCATATGTGTTGGACTTTTTCAAAAAAAATTTTATTTTTATTTTTATGTTTGTTAATGCATTAAAGTGTTATTATGGAGGAATAATAATCATATATGTGTGGGACTTTTCAAGGAATTGTTTTTGAGTGATGCTAGTATAGCGATCCCTTGCTTCCTCCATTGGTTATTAGAATCTTGACCGGGTTCCATAGATGTCTGTTGTTGTATAGGGTTTCTATTTCTATCCTTTAATTCTTTTGTATTTGAGTTTTTGGATGTAAGGTAGGTTTGTAATAAAGTTGGTTGAGTTTTAGTCTTTAATCTTGTTGCCCAGATTTTTGATGATCCGCTCAAGCTGGTCTTGTTGCGCCCGAGCAGAGTTTGCATTCTTTCAGCATTTTGTG
>JANUSC010000601.1:0-69315 GCA_025200525.1 Camellia lanceoleosa | reverse complement strand
TGTTTCATTTTATTTTATTTTTTTTTCATTTATGCAAGTAGATTACCAATGTTCATTATATTCTGAAGTATATTTGTGGAATGTGCCATTCATCACTCCACTTTAGGGACAAATAGTATCTTACTTTGAATTTATAATGCATCTTGTTGACAAGAAAAGTATATTATTATTTTATTTATATTTATTGTTACAGTATCTTCAAATTATCGTCATTCGTTCATCCCATTAATCACCGTCTTCAGTCCAAATGGCCAATTTAGCATTAAACAAGTATTGTAATTGAGGTTCGTAAATAATATATTTTTGTCTGTTTTGATATTACACGCGATTTATTAATGATCACTTATATAAAATTTAAATTATTAAAAAAAAATAACTTCATTATTTATATCTTCTACAAGGAAACACAAACAAAAAATTAAAGTAAAGATTCATTACCACTGAAAGCAGGGCCCGGTCGAATGCAAAAGTATTCTCAAAGACCGAGCTGTGGTCATTCCCTCATGGAGGAAGTGTTTGAAATCTCTTCAAAAGAACACGCCCCTATACTCCCTCGAGCAACCCGTCTTTTGTCAGTATGTATGCCCATTAGGTGCCTCAGGGTGAGTCTCACTTAGGAAGCACTTTGACCGGGTAACCGGTTACCTGGGGTCAGAGATTTAATGGGCCGGATGACACTAAAGCCTCTTTTTTTTTGTGTGCTAAAAAAAAAAAAGTAAAGATTCATTCAGTTGTTGTTTTTTTACGTCAGAAAGTTGTGTTTATTAGGGGATTTAAAGGGAAAGAGAAAGGTGTGAAACCGCGTGAAATGTAGGTATATTTTTTCACATTTCACCTACCTTTTCCATTTCTCTTCCAAATCTCTCCTCTCAAATTCCTCAACCAAACACAGCATTAGAGTACTAAAGTGGATTGAATCAACATTTCGATAGGGTAAACCACATCTACTCCAAAACCATATGATGTGTCAATAGGCATGTGACTTGTTTTTATTCTTTTTCTTGTGCGAAGAGAACAAAGTGGGAGTATAGTTGAAGATCAAAAGATTGGCTTGATAGATGATGCGCTCTTGTTACTGCATATGGAAATGTATGAATTTGAGTTTTATATTTATAGCTACAATATCTTTTTTTTATTTTGTTTATTTCTCTCATACGCATGGTAAAAAAAAAAGTAAATAAGTATAGTTAGAAAAATATTGTGTTATGCCAATCGCACTAGAAACCACAGAGCCATGCTTTGATCTCCTGAATTTAGAGATGGCTCTTACATGATTAAAACTATTAAGACATTGTTCTCTCTGTTAAGTATAAAATAACTTTTATACAGTTCTATTTCTCTTATAATTTAACTAGTACGGTATGTCCAAGCCTGAAGGTAAATTTCTAGAAATTAAAATAAGCAATTAAATGTAATTTAAATCTAAATCCTGTTGCAAAAACAAAACAAAAAAATAAAATAAAATAAAAAATTTGAGGTCAAAAATATTAGTATAGATGGTCCGTTAGAGGTTTGAAATTTCTTTAAATAAATTTTATAATTATATTTTTTAAAAGAGTTTGTCAAACGTGAAATTTCTTGGGATTTCGTTTTTGAAATGAATTGAGTTTTTAGCTACTTTAACCTAGACTAAAAAGTATTGTTTGAGACTCGATTTTTTGATTTTCTTTGACTTTAAGTAGAGAGAAAAATTAAAAATAATTATAATTTGAATGTGACATTTTCGTCTTATTAATTTTTAGTCTATTTTATCATTTTTGTAATTATTATAATCCCAACCTATGACAAGTCAAACCAAACTGGTCAATTTGATTGTATATATGGAAAATAATTTTAAAAATTTAAATTCAAAACATATTTAGTTTTTAGTATGTGCTACAATCTCGAGTGGAGTCGGAATGGGACAAAAACCAGTTTTGTATATGCACAGAATAGATATGTGTATTGGTAGATGTATATATCAAATAAAAGTTAACTTTTTGATTTTTTTGATCTTTTTTAAAAAATATGCGAGATATCGTGACTCAAAATGAAAGTTAAAACTAAAATGTGACTTTTAACTCATTTCACAAATAGGTTAAAAATTTTGTAAACTAAAAAATTCCAACCGCCTATGATCACTAGTATCAAAAAAATTTCCACTAAACATCTCAAGAATGAAAGTATCAAAAATTTCCACAAAAACATTTTTTAAAAAACCCAGCATCAACTAGCAGTATACAAAGGGCTATTTTAAAAAGACGATTAAAAGTCATCTTCCAACTTTTAATTTATTTTAGGGTCATATCATTTCTCACATTTTTCACATATTTTTTTCAAAAAAAAAAAAATAGTTAATTTTTAAACAACCCAAAGCAAATATACAATGCCCTTTTTGCCTCCAAAATATGTTCTTTTTCATTTCTAATCTATTTAAGAAATGTGCTAATGTTAAGACTTTTGACAGATAGCACTCAAATTAAAATCTATTGAGTCAAACTTATTAAGATCAAATTCATAATCATTTTCATTCAAATTAATTATCTTCTTCAAATATAATTATTTAATATATTAAAATAATTATGTTTGACTTTTTTTTATTTTTTGAGAGAAAATAATTATGAAAACAAGTTCCAGATTACATATGTCTTCAATTATTATATTAAAATAATTATGTTTGACTTTTTTTATTTTTTGGAGAGAAAATAATTAGAAAAATAAAAAGTTCCAGACACATATGTCTTCAATTATTTAATCTCTTGCCCTATATATCAAGAAGAAGAGAGATAAATGAATCACATATATCAAGAAGAGAGATAAATGAATCACAATTCTATAGGACTCTTTACATCCGCCCACTCACTCTTTCTTTTTACTCTCTCTATCTAATGGCCCTAAGGGTGGGCGCGGGTCGGTTAAGTGCCACGGAACATCCAGTATGCAACTATCCGTCCCGCCTGACTGGACATGGATTAAATAAAATCAATTGTATTCTATTTGCCAATCCGGTTTTGATGTGGGATTGAGTGGATTGGCGAATGAATGCGAATCAGGCTTTTAGCGCTTTAAAATTTATAAATTTTAACATAATTTAACTTGTGCACTTTCTAAAAAAAGAGTATTACAATCAATGACTTAAAAAGTATTACAATCACCATGATGCCTCATCCAAAGAAAAAAAGTTTGAAATTTTAGAATATTACAATCATCGTGATACCTTATCCACATATTACAATCACAAAGATGCATCATCCACATAAAGTGTTAAGTAATATGTGATTCTTAAAATATAAAAACAATTCAAACCATTAAAACCATAAAATGTAGCAAGCAAAGAGAGAGATTGTATGTCTCTATATTGTTACATCTATATCTCGCTTTTTAAAAATAATAACCAAATCCAGCATATATATCATCTTTTTTTATTTATTATTTTTAGAGTTAGATTTAAGAACCAAAAATATAGATAAATAATAGTATTTTTTTTTTTTCAATTCAAAAATATATTCAAGTTGAAAACTTTTTTCAATGTAATATTTAAACTCTTTTTTCAATTGAAATACAAACAGAATATTTAAATAAATTAAAAACACAAAATCTACAAATTACTAAGATGCTCGCGTTTGGCGGTTCAAGAAATGCGGGGCCAAAGGAACCTCAAATCCACCATCCGTCTAAAACTAGGCAGATTGGAAAAATCAACCCAGAATCATTCGCTTCTATTATCACGCCATCACGTCATGCTCAACCGATGGCACATCAAGATATTCGCTACTCATTCCTAATTGTCTCCCACTCATTCTCTCCATCTTTCCCACTCATTCTTTTCTCTATCTATTATCTCTATTCTCTCCTCTTTCCTCATCTATTATCTTCCCTCTAACGTCGCTAACTATTCTCTCTCCAAACCCTTTATTTCCTTTGTTTCTTTTTTTTTTTCGTTAAATGTAATTCTTTTTTTTTTTTTCTTTTCATCACTCTATTTTTCTCACACAAATTTTTGATTTGATTTTTGTTAAATCATAGGAAATCAATGCTCATTTTAGTAAAATCAACACCCATTTTTTCATTAAAGAATCAAACTCATTTCATAAATCAAAAACCATCAAAATGAAATTGTAATAAAAATTCATTTCAAATCAAAATCCATTTAAAAAAGTAAAACCCATTTTATGAAGATTCGTGAAACATAGATAGTCATTTAATGGATAAAAGTCTCAAAAAATAAAACCCAAAACCTTTTAAAAATTAAATCCATTTAAGTTTCTTAATGTTAAGATTAAATTAAGTAAAGTACATTTTAATCCAAAATGATAAGAAATATATACTCATTTAAAACAGAATAGTGTGTTCCTTCAGAATAACCCTTTAAAAATTTAAGTTATCCCTTATATTTTATATTAGTTTTATTTAATTATAAAATAATTTCAAAAATAATTTTAACTTTTATATTATTATTCATATTATTTTCTCAATATTATGATATTTTTATTATATTTTTCTTTATATTTTTTTTGAAATCAAAGTATATTAAATGCACTATTTGCCAAAACGACATCATTTTGACAAATTAGCTTTCATTTGAGCCATTAATTTTTGTGGCTCCTCAACCATTGTTCTTTTTGTGATGCTAAGTGTCTCGCAAGTGTCTCTATGTTTCTCACACTTTGCCTCATATATAGATGATGATCAATTAATTTATCTCACCAAAGATCAAACTCTCTTATATCCTCTCTCTCTCTCTCTCTCGTTCCAAATTTTTATATATAAAACTTTGAGTTTTGAGAGGGTAATTTATACTTCAAATTGGGTCAGAAGCCGATAGCACTGGGCCGAGGTAGGCCCAAATGAGAGAGAGGTAGAAGCTTGTACAATCAAGCTGTGAGTGTCGTAGGGAGAAGTTATGGTAGTTCCTAGTTGTCAAGCTTGCATGAGGTAGTCCTTGCTTATTCAAATCTTGGCCAGGTCTCCAACCAGTAGGCGAGAGAGAGCAACTTCTTCGGGATCGTATGCGTATTGTCCCAAGAAGTCACTCCTATGATGTAGTCCCGGTCTTGGCATACGTAAACCGGAGTAGGAGTGAAATGGGAGAGTCAACTAAAAAATCCGCTGGTTCAGTATTTAAGCGATTAGTACAAAGAAGCAGTAGTCCGACGCTGGCATTGGATTACTGCCTTGCCGGGCGGCATGTTGGAAACCGAGGTAATCTATGACTCAATGTAGTTCGGGTTTAACTCCTTATGCTCCTAGCTCCTGCCTGAGCATGGGAGTGCCGAGGTAAGGAGAGAAGTAAGGACCGGATTAATGGTTTCACTCCGGCCATTTGGAGTTCCCGGGTCAGAAAAGACCATCTCACTTGGTTTAAGCAGTGAGGGGGATGTTAGAGGATAAGCATTATCTTCTCAGAGTTTGAATCCTAGGAGGACTCTACGCCAGGAGGAGTAATCCTAGAAGGACTCTATGCATGGAGGAGTAAGAGTCCTACCAGGACTGTGCCACGCAAAACCTATATAAGCTCATCAATAACACCTTTGGAGAGGTAACACAATTTTGCTTCCTGAATACATTGAGCTTTTGCCTTCTTGTCTTGTTTCATCGACTCTAGACATCGGAGAGGTTTCCTGCACACACTCGCTAGCTCACGCTGATATTTTCAGTGGTGGAACGACATCGACGGAGGAACGTAAGACTTGGTCAACAGGATTATACGAGAAGGTGTATTTTTCCCCAGACAATTACGCCATCTATTCAGGAACAACAGACAAGAAAACCTCTGATCAAGTTTTTCTCAACATCAATGGCGTAATAACGAAGAACCGCTTCAATGCTGACTCGACTAACCTGTAAGGAGGCAAGGCGCCAAGGCGTTTCCACCTTTGGTCCCTCCCAGCGGCGCAGCCCGAACCACAAAGGCAGACTCTGTGAGGGATGCGAGGGACGAAGGAGGAATAAAGCAGCCTCATCCCTCTGCTCGCAAAGCCCAGTAAAGACAGCAAAGGCAGAGTTGATCCTCAAATTCTCGAGGATCGCGTCAGAGAGCAAGACTAACTCGATCCGTGAAGATGGCGGCAAGCGAGGCATGGAGTCTCTCAAGCGCCAGATGAAAGGAAAGAAGTGGCACAGGAGAGGGCGCAGTAACAAGACGCCACGCCACTCGTGAGGGTCATGGTAGGAATTCTACACCCTTCAACCACGGGAGGATGTAAGCCTCGTGACTCGCGAGCACGCACTTTCAGATTCCTCTGTAGACTCGCCACTCCAGCTCCCGAGAGGACGAGGCCCGAGAGATCATATGACATCGAGGGAGTATTTATTGGCCCTTGCGACACGAGATCATCACGAGGTCCGTATAGACAGACGTAATTATTTAGGTCGTCCGACCTAAGGTCCATGTTGGAAGAAAAACGACGATGGAAAGAGGACGCCAGAGCTACATCCGATTCCCCCAGGTTCCCGCGCCGCCTTTGCAATGATTGGCCTCGAACGAGCGGAAGCTGCCGAGGTTGAATGCCAAGTGTCCAGACTTTCGCATACATAATCCAGCGGATAAGGCATTGGCGTAGGTTGGGTGACCCTACCACCATTCGCCTCGAGATTGAATCAAGAACTCTTCCGCTGGAAGCTTCAGCCTTTACAACCCAAATTCAATGAACACGCATTATGACGTATGAAAGATGCACTTATACCCACTTTCTGAGCCACTTTCGCCAGTTATGGTTGATAATTCCGACGGAACGAGGCGCTGTTGATGTATCCTATTTCCTTCAAGCCTTCATGACCTGGCTTAACTTTGTTTGAGAAGCCTGCATACAAAGATAGCCTCCTCGGCGCACTATGTAGAGGCGCTTGTAACCCCGTTCGTATCAAACACAAAAACTCCCGGCTGGAGATCGACTACGGGGCTTGTTTCCATCGACATGGGCATACTAAGGAGACCTCCCGAGATCATACAACAACAAGCATCGGAGACATTCAACCAGTATTGAGATCGCCAACCAACCTCGCTTATTACAAGTAAAGATAAAAGAGGGCCTTCAGCCGAATGATCGAGGGACTTTATCACCATGACTCCGCCATTTACCATGGAGGCCTCTGGAGCAGAGAGAGTGCATCAAGACATCGTGGTGGAAGAGGATGGCGCTGTGTTAAGGCAAAAACTGGTATCATGACACTGCAGTAGAAGAAGACCCTCAAAGAAAGGTCAATACTAAGTAGGTCGCCAAACCAAAATGTATAGGCGACGCAGACAATGATTAAGACCAGGATAAGAGATGGTTAAGAGTCCGAATCGCCATAACCACGGTGTTCAAAAACCGATCATCAGATACTGCTGGAGATTCGTAGACGCAAGTTTTTTCGGCCAAGTGGCTCGCCAAGTTAGGCGAGGCCCAGTATGATTATGATGACAGATCCGTGCACCTTCCACAAAGAAAAGTGGCACTCGAATCGAGAACCTGCACGCTGCTGAGGCAAGATTCGGAAGAGCGGTGGCAAATGCCACCTCGATAAATAACACATAGAAGCCGAAGCGCAGGCAAATTTCAAGACCACAACCTCCCAATGGAATGCCGATCGGGACGCCTTACCGCCATAAGGCACCATCAACGAATCCATGGCGCCTTTTGAACCGTTCGCAGAGCGAGTATGCTGAAGCTCGTGAGGTTCAATCAAAAGGCAGAAAGCACTTGAGAGAGGTGCTAAGTGCCCAACCAAATGTCAAAAGGGGAGGAGGACATTGCACAAACATCATGTCCTTTTCTGGATAAAGACTGATGGATGTAATTGATATTGCCCACACCAACGATGCCTTGCTGTCACTCGAGTCAAGGATTTGACGCTGCTGATTCTCGATGACCAAGGTAGCTCGTATGTAAATCATGTACTATTTAAAACTTTCAAAGCAACCTGCCAGTTGCAAGACAAGGATTCTTAGCCCCGGCCAGATCCCTCCTCGATTGATTTAATTCTATGCCGAGTGGCTACTAAGAAATCATCCTCCCCAGCAGAGTGGAGGCGACAAAGCAAGTGGAATTCTCGGTGTTAAAGGTTCCTCCACCTTGCCAATATCATCCTAGGCAGGTAACATGGTCGCACGCCATGCGCCGTGGCATCCTCCTACCACCAAGTGATGAGGTTCCCCAACGACACCGTGAGTAATAGAAGAGGTTTATGGGGACCAGACATGTTCAAGCAGTCTACAAGAGCTGTCAGCATCGAATTCGGTAGCCGCCACCGGCCAAAGGATATGTTCATTCGGTTGAAGAACCTGAGAGTAATGAACTATTCGCGATGTTGGCAAAGCTGCCGATCAAAAAGCGGAGACTTGGTAGAAGTCGTAATAGATGAGAAGAACCCTAAAAGTTCTTTCCTACTTGATCGCTGCTTGTCCAAAGACCGAGAGATTGGAAGTCTTGGAATTTCTGACCTCCAACATCGGCGGTGTTCGCTTGACCCCTATACGACATGCCAGTGCATTGATCCCAACTTCATTTACATCAACTCAATGTCCACCCTTCGCTAGACTGTCATTCAACGACGCTAGACGGGACTCCACCATGCCGCAGATAGTGGCGGTAAGAGGTGGGTAACTTGTTAGAAGCAGGGCGATTAGAGAGGTGTACTACCCTTGGATCTCTAACACAAGAGTAGTGCCAAAGAAGAATGGGAAGTGGCGCTCACAGGCCGACTATAAACTCACAACAAAGCGTGGTCCAAAGGACGCTTCTCGCCAAGGATAGATCAATTGGTAAACCCAATGCCAGACACAGCAGTGCTTAGCCTTGACGCGATACAAGCAGGTTACCATCAGGAGCAGCGCATGCACGCAACCGGACTGCATCAGAAGTAACGCCCTTCACCACTCCAAGAGGACTATATTGTTACAAGGTCATGCCCTTTGGCCTAAAGAACGCAGGGCTTAATGCTGCTCGTGAGAATGGTTACTAAGATGTTTGAGCCATTGTTAGGCGTAATAACAATGGAGGCTTACATCGACATTTATACATGGTGGTCAAAAGCAAGGATGCGGAAGACCATCTAAGGGACCTAGAT
Organism: Camellia lanceoleosa; assembly: GCA_025200525.1. Taxonomy (NCBI): domain Eukaryota; kingdom Viridiplantae; phylum Streptophyta; class Magnoliopsida; order Ericales; family Theaceae; genus Camellia; species Camellia lanceoleosa. Next base: position 60,285 of record JANUSC010000601.1, on the reverse strand, counting down.
GAGATGTTCCAGTATCCCGGCAACACAAGCTCGCGCTTCTTTAACGCTAACGTGTGCGATTCGGCAGGTGTAGGGTCCGCAAGTTTCGTTTCCGTGACTAATCGGTATCAGTAGGCAGCACTCCCCAAATCAAAGCAATTCAAGAGTTAGAGAGACCTAACCTTCCTGCTGAAAGAAGTGCAAGACCTCACCGCATGGCACGCATCTTAACCGATTCATCGGCCCGGCCTTCTCGTATAAGATTACATATTCCATTCTTTTTGGGCACTATTAAAAAGCCAAGTTTGAGCTGGGGACGAAGAATGCACGTCGAGCCTCGAGAGTTTGAAGGAATAGTTATGTCTTCCACCACTCACTTGTCACCCCAAAGACTGAGAAGAACTCTTCCTCTACCTAGCTACCTCAAAGACGCCTCAAAGACGTGTAAGTGCAAAGGTTGGTTCGAAAGCAGTATGAATCCAACATCTACCATATCTTCTATGTCAAGAAGACATTTGCCGAGCCAAACAAGGTACTTTGCCTCTAGAAAGCTAGCATTGGCCTTAATGATGGCCTCCAGAAATTGGCTAACAAGCCACGCCCACACCATTGTCAGCTCTCACAGCCTTTCCACTAAAAAGCTTTGTTTGAGAGGGCAAACTTTTTCCGCTGGGCGGATTTTGAAGTGGGCAAGTGGAGTTGGGACAATATGGACGGAAATTCCAACCCCGAACCGCAAAGAAAGGCCCTAATTCTTGCCGACTTCGCCGCAGAAGTTCACTCTTGAAGCGCCACCAAGTCTCCGCCTCTAATCGATCCGATCGACACAACCAAACTAGGGATGGAGATTGACGCTAATAGTGCAACCCCTAGTCCAGGTTACTCAGCCGGAGCCCAAGGCAGACCAAAATAGAGAATGCAAGGAGAAAGCAGACCTTGCTACACCAAGTCAGAACTCACCTACAACCAATGACTTGGTCCCATCGGAAGACAAGGGGCCGACTGCAACCATGGATCGCGAAGGAAGCCCCAATGACATTCCTGCACCCCACAACATCATCTCGATCCCTCCACATGCCGGAAGTTGTTTGTTGGGGAGATGTGGAAGCTTTTGTGGATGGAGCATCTAACCGACATGGCGCAGATTCTGGCATAGTCCTCATCTCTCCGCATTTGTCTAGTAGTGGAACAAGCAATCAACCTTGGCTTCCCCAAATACAACACGAAGCGGAGTACGGAGCGCTTCTTGTGACTCAAGTTAGCGGCCTATATGAAGGCCACAATTTAACCTATGGTCTACAAGACTCTACAGGGTGGTAAATCAAATTCCTATGACTACGGCTAAAGGATGAAAGAATGGCTAAGTACCAAGACTTAGTCGAGAGATCAAGAAGTTTGAAGTCGCCGTAATAGAACAAATTAAGGCGGAGGAGAATAGTAGAGCAGACGAACTAACAGTGCTTTCAATGGCGCACTCCATCCCACATCCACTATTGATCGACCATCTGCCCAGACCAAGCATCAAGATCCGTGGTCAAGAGGTATGTTCTACGGAGTTAGGTCCTTCTTGGATGGATCCCATCATATCGTTCTCGAAAGACGGCACTCTACCGTAAGATAAGAAAGAAGTCAACGTAATCAGAGTCAAGTCGCGAACGATTTTGGCTCTTCCATCCTTAGCTTTATACAAGAAGTCGCCAGACCTTACTTAAAGTGTGTTCACCCCAAAGAAGGTGGAAGCATTCTTGTTCGAAATACATGAGGGTGCATGCGGCAGCCATCAAGGAGGAAGGTCATTGCATACCGAAATATTTCACAAGGATATTGGTGGCCCCTACATGCAAGCTGATTCAGAGAAGTATGTCAAAAGTGCTAAAAGTGTCAAGTTTATGATCAAATACATCAACCTCGCCAGAGAACTCTACCTCTCACTAGTCCATGGCCTTTCGCAATGTGGGCCTAGACATAGTGGGACCACTCCTAACAAAGACTGTGCAACAGAAGTTCTTTCTTGCGGCAACAGACATTTCACAAAGTGGCAAGTAAGCCTCAAGGCCAATCAAGGAGAAAGATGTGAAGAAGTTTGTCCGCAGAACATCATTATCATGGTATACCAAAAGCTCGATTTCGCATAACCAAGCACTAATTTGATGGCAGAATTTTGAAGCTTTTGTGAAGAATACAAAATAGAGTTCTACAACCCACACCGCATATCCCTGCTAAATAGACAGCAAGCGTCAAACAAGGTAGTCTTGGATGGATTGAAGAAAAGGTTGGAAAAAGCCAAAGGCAAATGGGTAGAAGAGCTCCCACATGTTTTATGGGCTTACCGCGACCACACCTCGACGATCAATGGTGAGAAACACCATTCTCCTTAAAGATATGGCATGGAAGCGGTCATCCCTTAGAAGTTGGCCTTCCTACAATTCGAGCGAAAACTTTGATCTGCACTTAAACGCCAAGCAATAGCATTAGAACTTGATCTTGCGGATCTAAAGAAGAGACAAGGCATTAGTTCACATTGCCTCCTACCAAAGAAGAATTGTCCAGAAATACAACAAAAACAAGACATCCAAGACAATTCAAGATCGGGCGATTGACATACAAGCAGTTATGGGCAACACATTGTCCTGTGGAGATGGCGTTAGGGCCTAATCGAAGGTCCTTAAAGTGGTCGGATTAGCGAGCAAAGGGCATACCACTTGGAAGATAAGGACGGCAAAAGCAATTCCTAGGCCGTGGAACACGCCAATCTCAAGATATTTTACTTTTTAGCTTTTTTTCTTTTTGAGCATGTGTAATTTTCACTTTTTCAATAAAACAAGTCGATTCTTTTCAAGATATTTGTTTTCCATAGAAAGTAGTTTTAGCAAGATAGTAGCATTGTAAACATAGATTGGCCTAATAACCAACTATTAACCCTCCTAAGCCTGTGATCAGGATCCAGTCACAGGACGCTTGGTCTGAATAACCAAACATTCTAAGTTGGTCGGATTAAACCAATTTTTGTACTCTTCACCAAGTAAGTGTATGGTCAAGAGTGGTTATCGATTAAACCAACTTGTACTCTTCAAATTAAGTAAGTTATATCCAAGAATGGTTGGTCGACTAAACCAAATTGCATTTCAGCCAAGTAAGTGTATGGTCAAGAGTGGTTATCGGATTAAACTAACTTTGTACTCTTCACCAAGTAAGTTACATCGGTTGAAGAATGGTTAATCGATTAAACTAACACTTTGTACTCTTCAACAAGTATGGGCATGATCAAGAGTGGTTATCGATTAAACCAACTTTGTACTCTTCACCAAGTAAGTTATATCGGCTGAAGAATGGTTATCGGATTAAACTAACACTTTGTACTCTTTCAAATCAAGTACGGGCATGGTCAAGAGTGGTTATCGATTAAACTAACACTTTGTACTCTTCAAATTTGAAGTATGGGCATACAAGAGTGGTTGGTGGATTAAACTAATTTTTGTACTCTTCACCAAGTAAGTTATATCGGTCAAGAGTGGTTGGCTAGCAAGTTAGACAAATAACCGAGATCACAGCTGTACAGATAAGTTCATGAAAAATTCACTACAAACTCAAGCACGCAAGTAGAGAACCGAATAAGAGTTGATAATTTTCATTGAACAAACAGAGGAAGTACAACTGCCATAGCCCTAAGCATAAAAGTTTGACAAAAGAAAGAAAAATACAAGCTCACCGAAGAGATCATCTATCTCAAGATCTAGTTCGCCCAAGGTCAAGACGATTCGCTGGCTCGGCAAATGAGTAGTCTCGGCAGTTCGGGCGCCACGTTGCTCAAGGGCTCCAACCGAAATGATCGACGCCACTTTGCTCTTGGATAGCTTGAGTCTCGGTTGCCTCTCTTCATCGCTATCATCTTCATCATCCCACTAACCAAGGAATTGTTTCGAGCTCGTCACAGATTTTGCAAAGGAAGCTGCATAAAGTGCTCAAAAGCGTTGAAGACCTTGCTTGTGTCCACAACCGACCTTTCTCCATCGCGACCTCTCCAACCGCACTTGAAGAACAGCTTGTTTCATGGCCAAGACCGCAAAGAGTAGCCAACTTCGACTTCCTTGAACCCCGCCTTTGTACTCGCTTTTAACCTTTTTTTTTTCCAACACCGCTATTTTGGTGTTCTTTCTTGTTTTCAAGCTCCGCCATCTCCTATAAATATTTGTCTTTCACCGGTCACGGCCATGAGTTTGTCATCATCACCGAGGCAACCACCGGCCGACGTGTTACCTCGGCCTCTAGTCTGCCACCTTGTTTGAGAGTGCCACCGGCCGCCTGGATCTTGTCCTTTATTATTGGCGGCCTCGCGGTTTTATGAGTTCCATTATTTGCCCGGGCAATGGTGTTCTTCTCAATGGCCCGCAAAAGGAGAGTTCCTTGTGAGACCGAGCTCGTAGTTTGAAAATTAGATTGATCAAAGACAAAACAAGATCGCTACCAAAATCATCGACTTGGTAGATGACCGATGATGGCCTTCAATTTCGGTGTTCACCGCATTGTGGTGCTCCATGTCTTTAGGTAACAAACACCCTAGCCGTTGTGGGCTAGAAGGTGATCCTTGTCGTCAAGAATAACAGAGTCATCTTCGCCGATATCTCTGCTTGTTGAAGACGAAGGTAGAGCCCATTTGTTTTTCGCCAGCCTTGGTGAGATGATTCCTGCTGGAGGTTGAGTTCGGCCCGGTGGAAGGATGGGGTCACCACAACCAAGCCGCTTTGCCTCGTGAGTCCCATGCCGCTTAGTTTCGGCGTGAGGATGATGGTTGTTGCGAGGAAGAGCTATGATGGTTTCGGGGTCGGTCGTGTTGATGGCACTTCGCCCTTGTGGTTGCGGTGAGCATGGCTTTCATTTTGTTCTTCTTCGCCATCTCTTGTTCTCGGGAGTGGCACGAGGACGATTTCTCGCAAGCTTGGGTCCGCTCGTGGGTCTTCGAGGAGAAAGTCCATTTTACTTTTCTTCTACCGAGTATCGTGAGGTCGGCTCAAAGTCAAGAAGTTTTGCCTAACTTCTTTCTCTCACCCGAGCGCAATTGAGTACTACGAGGTTGGGATGACCGTGATCGAATGGAGAAAAGCTAACTGCAAAAAATAGATCAAGTGTTAGGTTAGAGAGAGAAAACGAAATAAACAAAGTTAAGGAATGCAACCAAGCATGAATACCGCTCTCCTTTCTTCCAGTTTATTCTTCGCCAGGATCCGGCCCGAAAGTCTTCAAAATTTCAAACCCAAAAGAAGTCATCATCGCTAAGTCCTTGTCCTGTGTGTTTTATTACTTTTTCTCGACCGGCGTATTCTAAGGTAATAACACCACCATCATTCTTGAGCCTATTGAGTATTGGTAGTATTTCGCTAAACCGAGGTTGAGACCGGTTTGGTTTAAGGCGCTATACCCATTATTATTCGGTATGTATTGGTGACATGTGTGGGGCATAGTCCGTTTGTCTTAAAAATTCACATATAAGGGGTCGGACGGAATCTGAGTCCTGCCTCTACTATGGATTGAATGGTAAAGGGACAAAGCCTTCATTGTCCCATGGTTCTATATTTGGTTGCTTAGTATGAGATTTACATCTACCGATTTGGTAGTCCTTCCTAAAGTCATGCAGCCTCCGGGTTTCTATATGGACTCTATATTTGCTCATTTTGCCTATAAATTAAGAATAATTTATTTCGTCGAGGAGTGTGCTCGGTTCTACTGAAGCAGGACACACTTGGCAACCTAAGTCTCAAAGTAGGAAAACAAGGAGTTACATGATCCTAGACCGTGCTATGAAACAAAGCAAGAAAAAGACCTGGTTTTATTTCTATTTACAAGGTGTCGATTCTACATCGGTTTCATGAAAGTGCTCGTATCTCTGTTTACAGAGTGTTTTGTTATCTTGCTTTCAAAGTTTTCTTACTTCGTTAGGGTTCAAGGCACTTATATGAGTTCGTCTCGAACTCAAAATGGCTTAGCCTCTGTGGCTTAGCTCGGCCGAGGTCTAAATTTCAAATTCCAAGTATGTTTTTATTTCGCTAAGGTATATCATATGGAAACCGCTAAAACCATGGTGGCATATACAAGCTCTAGTCCCGCTTTGGCTTGCCTAGATTTTCATATGACAAGAACAAGATCCTAGTTCGGGTCAGAAGCGTGCATAAAGATCAAGAAAGTGTTCTATCGACCGAATCAGCGTGTTCAAGGTGTTCTTGAGAAGTTCTTAGAAAGTACATGACATGGAAGAATAAAACAAAGTGTTTTATAGACGACACCACAAAGACTACTATGGATTAAAAATGAAAGCAAAAAACAGATAAATGAAAGTAGATTCGTGTGTTTACGGTAGAGAGCCGAGGATGAAGAAGAACAAAGAACGATAATGGAGGGCGCGAGCTCTTGAGTTGCAGTGAAGTGAGGCAAAACAAGAGAGAAGGAAGATAAACAGAGTATGGAATGATTTTTGAAGTTGAGAAGTTTGTTTTGTGTAAAATGCAAAAGTGACTGCTTCAAATCATGGATTTGCATTTAGGACGGGGCCATGTTCATGGAGAGTCCAATTAGAGCTCGCCACGGTCATGGAAGGACAAGCTTTCAGCCTTTACAACCAAGAGACGCTTTGACCGGACGCGCACAGACAAGACGCCCACGCTTAGCTCATGGATAAACCAAAGTGGTCTTAGCTCTACCGGAGAGGTTAAGACTAGCCTTGCCAGGATGTAATCCCAATCATGCCTTGCATGGGATTAAGGGCAATTGAGAGGGTAATTTATACTAAATTGGGCTGAAGCGATAATTGGGCCGAGGTAGGCCCAAATGAGAGAGGCTTGTACACCTTGCCGTGAAAGTGTCATGGAGTTCGGTTTGTCGCTTGCAAATGAGGTAGTCTTGCTTATTCAAATCGGCCGTGTCCCAACCAGAGTATGAGAGCAACTTCTTCGCATCGTGATAGTTTCGATTAGTCACTCCTACGGTAGTCCGTCTTGGCATACTAAACCGAGAGTAGGAGAGATGGAGAGCCTAACTAAAAATCGCCTTCGGCTCAGATTTGCCAGATTAGTACAAAGAAGGGTAGTCCGGACGTCATTGATTACTTGGTCAAGTATGTTGGAAACCGAGGTAATCTATGACTCAATGTAGTTCTGCTTAACTCTTTATGTCTAGCTTACCGAGCATGGAGTGTCGAGGTAAGGGAGAGAAGTAAGGACCTGATTAATGGTTACTCCGGCCATTTGGAGTTCTACCAGAGAAAGACCATCTCACTTGGTTTAAGCAAAAGAGGGGGATGTTAGAGGATAAGCATTATCTTCTCGAGTTTGAATCCTAGAGGACTCTACGCCAGAGGAGTAATCCTAGAAGGACTCTATGCATGGAGGAGTAAGAGTCCTACCAGATGTGCCACGCCAAACCTATATAAGCTCATCAATAACACCTTTGGAGAGGTAACACAATTTTGCTCCCCGAATACATCGAGCTTTTTGCCTTCTTTGTCTTGCTTATCGACTTAGGCATCTGAGAGGTTTCCGACACACCCGCCTAGCTCACGTTGATATTTTCTGTGGTGGAACGACATCGCATTTAAGGAACGTAAGACTTGGTCAATGTGATTATACGAGAAGGTGTATTTCTTTCCTGCATGTTTAATTTGGAATATTTAGTGAGTCGTAATGACCGAAAGGTAAAAGTTAGAATTAAAGTTAAGGTGAGTTATATTATAACTTGAGTCACTATTATATATTTTACAAATATTTTGAATACCACAAATTATTTTATATAATTTATGCTTCACAGTTATGTTAATATTTCAATTACATGGATTATTTTCTGAACTCTATTTGCTTAAAATAAAATCCATGGATATATTTTTTTAACTTTTAATATTTATTTGACTATGATTATATAAATATTTATTTTTGGTAAGTACCACCACAAGAGTCTCATGCCTTGGGGGACTTAAATAACCATTGACCCTCTGATTAATCACTTTGTGAACCTCATTCATTATGAATCCATTGACACTTTGTTTTCTGGTAGGAAAGATTGTGTTGTACGGAGCTAAATGCTACATTATTGTGGGAGCCACCTTTAGAGTTCGTACGAGTCACCTTTTGAGTCCATACATCCGTTCTATTTTGTATCGTAGTTATGATTGTGCAAAGCAAAGTGTCAGAAGTTAAGTGCTACACTATGGTGAAGCCACCTTCTAGAGTTCGTGACGAGCCACCTCTTGAGTCCATACATCCGCTTTGTTCCGCTCACGCATCGTGATTATGATTATTTTGTTTATATGATTTTTGTCAAATGATTTCATTATATATATTCGTATTTTAATATCAAACTTGATTTAGCCAATAATTATCCATGGTGAATTTTATGCCCTTATGCTCTTAGTATAACATTTCTCACCGCCATGTGCTTATAACTATTTCCCAATTTTCGTGAAATAATGCAATCTTAAATAGCTTTTAGAGAGTTTTAGACGGTACGCTAATAGACACACACCGACTTTTATGGTATTTTTATATGTAAATATCGGCCATTTTTGTCAATAAATTTTGTTATAAAAATAGAAGCTCCAATGATTATTTTGGTACCCTCACTTAAATATTTTATCGCTCGCGTTTAGTAAATTATTTAAGAATTGGTCGGAGGCAATTTCGCCACTAGCCATCACAATACTTAACCCTTAGGTATGGAGAGCGGGTCGTGATATCTTGTATGCTTAAGAGAAGCTTGACTTTCTCTGATCATTTCTTCAGCTTGAGGACATGTATCTTTGAAGAAGTTCATAACTAGACCAATTTGTTCTTCAGTTTCCTCATTTTCTGCAAAAGCTAGGTTGAGATTAAGAGAAAACAACACCGAGAAAGATAAGATTGAAAAGAAGAGAGCTTTGGTACCCATTTCTCTATCTCTCAACTCATAAAAGCTCATTGGCTGTAGACACTCCATTTTTTACCGTCCTCAAGACTTTAAGCAGTTTGCAGTACATCCACCCGAGTTCGATTGCTCGCTTCGGTATTCGACTTTCAAGAAAAACGTCAGGTTTGAGCTTTCCAAACCTTGTATCCTTTCTGCCCCATTCTTGGACCATGACTTGGTCCTTTCAGAATGTGTTTCGGTGCATCGCCGACTTTTGGGCCTCGCTTCCACCTTGTTGTCGCCACCATCACGAGCCAACGCCGCCACCATCGATGGCTACAAGACTCTGCCTCCCAGCCAGATTTCACCTGCATCTTTTAAGCCACCGAATCCTTTCATCTCCTCCATATGTATGGAGTGATGAAGCTCTTGCCAAGCTTCTTAAAAAAGCTTTGCATTGTTTTCCTCTATATAAGGAGAGGCCCTCTCCTTAGCAAGAGGTTCACCATTTTAGAAGAGATATAGCTCTCTCTCTCTATATATATATATATATATTTCTTACTCTCTCTCTATATTGTTATGGTTTAGTCCATTTTTCTTGCACTTTTACACTACAACACATAGAGATACACCACCACCATTGACTGAGGTTCTTGGGAAGGTTACTTGAGCTCCGAAAGGAGTTTTGGCCCTCGAGGTTGTTGGTTTCAAATTGGTCTTGAAGGGTGAGTATGTCCTTTTTAGCACTTTTTGTATCTCATTTGGTCATCCTTGCATATTGTTTTAGGCCTTGCTTTCAACCCAAAAAAGTCTTGTATTTAAGTGCTTTTGGTGGTTGTTTAAGGTCTTTTTTGTTGAGGGTCTTCAACCCTCTTGTTGGCCTTGTTTTAAGCCATGCCTTAGGGCCTTCAAGGTAGTCTTGGTTTGGCCTTCTAACTACTAAAATCCAGTGGATTTTTAGTGGTAAGCATGTGGTTTTGAGATCTGAAATCAAAGGGGGTGACCCCCTCTCTTTTGGTTTTTGTTTGCTTGCATTTTTGGCCTTCCAAAGGAGCATGCCTCTCTGTACTTTTGAGGCTTGGTTCAGGCCTTTTTTTGTGACTTTTAGGACCTGCCTTGGCTCTGTCCATGGCTAGTTTGGTTACCTTTTGCATGCATCTTGTATGTGTAGTGTAATCCCATTTGTAGCTCATCAAAGTAGCATGTTTGCCTAGCTTGTGTTGAGCCCATTTCAGTAGGTTTTTGGTGATGTTTTACCATGCCTTAGATCTTTTTTGGGTTGGTTTTGTCACTCCATGCATGTATAATACACTTGTAGTATAAATCTCATAAACTAGCTTTATATGCTTCTTGCTTTAGCATGTTATCCTAACTTATGTTGAGTCCATTTCAGCATGTTTTTGGTGATGTTTTGTTATGTCATGACTTTTTCCATAGCTGGTTTGGTCATCCTTTGCATGCTCCATATACTTGTAGAACAAATCTTGCTTACTAGTTTTATGTGCATGATGTTTTGACTCATCATCCTAGCATATTTTGGCTTTGTTCCAGATGATTTTATTCTTGTTTTGGGCTGTTCTAGGACTGTTTTGGGCTGCCATGGCCATATCACTTATGTTTTGTATAGCTATATTGTAAATGCTTAGGCTAGCCTTGGGTTTTGAGGCCCCTACCATGCCATATATGTCATGTTTACATGATTTGCCATCAGTCTAAATGTTATTTCAGTCCATGAAATGTGGTCATACACTTGCATTTGACATGCTTTTAATGCCTTGGAGCCTTGGCTCTTTATGCCTCATGAATGGGTCATTGTGCATGCCATTGCTTAGGCCTTTGGGTCATCATATCAATGCATTTTTGGTCTCATTATACCATAATGTAACTCTGTTTTATCTTGTCCAAGTCATGCCATGTTTGGTTTCAATAGGTGTAGTGCATTGCCTCTTTTGTAGCCTTGCATGCTCTATGTTTTTGGCCTTGTGTTCTAGCTTGTGTTGGCTAGCTTCAAGCTTGTTTTTGGTCTTGTTTGGACCTTCCTTAGGACTATTTTAGATTCCCTTAGCCCTTTGGGGCTTGCTTTGTATGGCCATGGCTTATGTCCCTTTGCTAATTCTTAGCTTTTGAGCTTCATGCATGCCATACTTGTGTTATGTATGTGATTTGGCATCATTCCTAATATCATTTCAGAGCATGTAGTATTGTCATACTTGCATGCTTTTCACTCCTTAAGTGTGCTTAAGAGTTGCATCTTTATGCCTTAGTTCTTGGGCCCATTGGCATGCGTGCTTGTCTAGCATTTTGTACTATCAATTCAGCACCTGTTGGCCACTGATTTGCGCATGGCTGAGGTCTACCCACATTGGTTTAAGTCCATCTTTTGTATGTTGTTGCATGCTTGTCACCTTGCATGTGTTGCATGCTTACATGTTTGCATGTTGTTATATGCTTAGCCATTTTTGCATGTTGTTGCATGCTTGTTATATCACATGTTATTGCATGCCATTAGCCTTGTTAGGTTGTTCATATTGCATTGCATGTTTGCTTGCTTGAGTCGCATGTTTGCCATGCTTGTGTTGCATTGTTGCTTGGATTAAGTGTTAATCCGAGCACGAAGAACGAGGGGCGTTTCATACTTCAAGTGATGAAACGTGCCTCAATTCTCGGTCGCCGATGCTCTTGATTATCCATGATAGAGTTCTAGGCACTTATGTGTTTATTTGTGCATTCATTTCATATTGATTTGCACAAATTGCATCTTTGGTCATCATGCATCGAGATACGTGATTGATGGTCGTAGATCCGATTATTCCTCTCCCTTGATATTTCAAGGTAATATGGAGTGGCATAGTGCATACATATCCTTGGGATACTCTCCCTTTTCTCTTTTTTGTGTTCTCACAGAACTTGGTGTCCCAAAGATATCAAGGTCAAGAAGGTTTATAGATGGCTTCACCTCCTCATCCTTGGCCGGTAGTGTACCATCTTTGGCCGGTAGGTGGTCGGCAGCATCTCCCCATGGCCGGTAAGCCACTAATGCATTCCCTGCACCGATTTTTGGTAAGGTTCAACAGGAATTCCTTGAGGCCACCTGCAGATAGAACCTCTAAAGAACAATCGGAGAGCTTTTCGGGACGAGGATTGAGCATGCATGTTCACCTTCTTCAAACTTACTGAGGTAGCTTTGTTCAATTGCTTACTTGTTAGTTAGCATTTGATTTTGTAATTTAATTAGTTAATTTGTTAATTAATTAAGTTTTGTAATAATTAGTTGTAGCTAGTTATTCAATTCGGGTGTGTAATAGTTAATTAGCTTGTTAGTTAGTTAATTAGTTGGCATGTATTATTTATTCAGACCCTCCGTCGAGAGGGCGAATTTTGTAATAAGTGTGCATGAGTGTGTGCATATCTTCCAACTCCACATTTTTCTCCCTTTTACTTGCTTTTGATGGTTAGTTCTAGGTCATTTTTCAATTAGCAAACTTATGCTCGCATGTTTGCATCATTCATCTACATTGCATGCACCGAGCTCGGCGCATCATACTAACTGTATCGTATTTCAATTCCAAGTTGAATACATATATTAATTATCGCATCTCATGTGTCATCTTAGAATAGCCGAGCCTATTTCTAGTTGCATTTTGCATATGTTGCATTAGCCATCTTAACATAAACTAGGATCATGCATTGATTACTAACTAGATAAGCTTTTATGCTTTAACATATTGCATGTGTGTTATTGATTGCCATGACAGCATGCTTGCCATGAGACTAACTGCTTAGTTGATATAATTGCCTGAATGCCTATGGGTGAAGGTCGGATTGCTTGAATTGGAACAATTCATCGAAATCCGTGATTTAGCCTACTTGCGAGTAGCAAACTTCAAACCGTTTTCAAACAAACGAATATGCAATGTTTTGTTCCAAATTAGGCGATCTAGTCTATACTTGTTTGCTGTGCGCACCACATAGTAAGATTAGCTAATTAACCGGAATAAGAATGCATGTATTTTCAAAAACAAGATATCATGCTAAGTAGTAGTCGATCTTTAATCGGGCGAGCGGGGGTGCTCATAGCTGACCTTCCCCAATCGTACCCAAGTTCCCGAACCGAGGCAACTTTGATGATGACTCAGGGTTTTCTAAATTTTTCCAAAATAAAATATTTAGGTGGCGACTCTGTATCTGGCAAAGCAGTCCATGTTTGGCATTTCTTTCTTAAAAATCAATTTTCCAAAACAATTTGTCGGATTTGGACTCTTTGGTGATTTACCAATCTCACATTGCACATTGTGAGAACAGATTAAGAACCGTGACAATTTGAGTCCGAACTGTAGCATGAAGCCCAAGGGCGCGTCTACAGATTGGCCTTACTTTAAAAAAAAAAAACGTAAACTAAAAACAGATTGAACAACAACTGATTAAAAATAAAAAAATCAAATAGCTCCAACTATAGCTCATGGGATACCTTCAATTAAAAAAAAGAAAAATGGAAGCCATCAGATACAGCTATAGCTCATGGGATACCTTCAATAATAATATATAAAAAAAAAATCTATTCTTGGGGCTTTTTACCTCATGTATTTCGAATATGTTGAACCTTCTTGAAGAATAGCTTTGAGGAAGGGCGTCGGAGCGGCGACCTAGCGAGGGTGAGACCGAGAAGCCATCATCGAGTGGGTTGGGCTCCAATAGAATAAAAGAGAATAGGATTGAAACAAAAACACAGAGACTGGGATGTGTAGAGAGAGAGAGAAAGGAAGGCTGCATTTGTTGTAGTCGTGAAGGTGGGCTTCTGTGTTGTGGAGGCAAGTCTTCACTGGATAGGAGAAGAGAGAGAAATAAAGAGAGTCGCTATACTTTCTGGAGAGAAGAGGGGGGAAATAGAGGTAAAGAGAGAGAGGGAGAGAGAGAGATAAGAGAGTAGTGAAATGATGAAAGAGGATAGAAGTAGTGAGAGAAGAGAGAGAATAGCTGGGCGGGAAATGAATGCATTTCAACCATTAAATTTTGGATGGAACAATCTGAATCATTAAAACCAAATGTATTTCTGATACATTTTGGACATTTTCAAAAACTCTTCTGTCTTATTATATAGATAATCACTATTAATTAATAATTTTTTAAGAACCAACATTGTTTAATGGTGCATATATAGTTATTAATTATACTAATTAATAATTAATACTTAATAAAGTATTTTGATTATATCTTAAGAAGTTAAAAAATTATTACACTATATACTAAATATTTTATTGAGTAGAACATATTGAACTTTGTCTCTTTTGACAAGTCTTTAGGTCACTTTTTATCTTATCTTTTGACAGCAGATTTGTGATTAAGCCCAATCCCACATAATGCCCATCTCAAAAAGCCCGAGGGGTTCCTAATATAATTATTATAGGGTTATTTACATGAATTTCTTTAAAGTATTGAAAATTATCACTTTAATCCTTAAGTCCTAAACTATTAAAGCCTCTTTTGAAAAGTGTTATAAAATAAAAAAAATAAAAAATAAATAAAAAAAAGGTCAATTTATTAGCTTATTAAGGTCTCGTTTGGAAATAGGCTATTTTAGTAATTTTTTAATTTTTTACGAAAAGATGTACAGAAGAATAGAGAGAGTGATGTGACAACTTATAGTAACTTTTTGACTTTTTAGCTAAAATGTATAATTGACAAATGAGACCTTAGTCATGTCTCTACTTTTTACACATCTTTTCATAAGAGTGATGTTATTGGCACCCGATAAATTATTTGGAACCCCTAATTTCTTTGGGCCCCCATTTATAAATTTTGAGACCTTCAAAATTTCTTTTCCTCTTCCAAATAATATCAATATTATCTTTGTGAAAACATTCTACCGATTGAATGTACACCTCCACACCCCCATACCCCAAAAAAATCCCTCTTCTAAAAAATCCTAACAAAACCCACCAAGAAGAAGAAGAACCAATGTGATTACCTGCTGTCTCATCCACCATTGTCACAGTTGGTATGCTCTCTCTCTATATATATATACATAATTTCTTAATTTTCTAGTAATAATTTCTTCTCTTGTAGTAAAAAGATTATAATAATTGGTTTAGTTGATTTTGTTAGTAGATATTATGAAATTGTGAGTTTAGCAGAGAACTACGCAGTAATATTATCAAAGCTACGCAATGAAGGAATAACTTTTGAACCTGAAAATATATTTGGGTTACTTCTGATAACTTCTACAAGTGTTAAAAATTTTGACCATTCAATGTGTTAAAAAATTTCTATGTTCGGGGTTGTATTCCTGAACTTGAAAAAATGAAAACTTCTGCGAGCGTTAACAATTTTGACCGTTCAATATGTTAAGAAATTTTCATGTTCGGAACTGCATTCCCAAACATTACTTATTTGTTCGGGAATGCCTTCTCGAACAAATAAGTAATGTTCGGGTCTGTAATCTTGAACTTGAAAAAATGAAAACTTCTGCAAGCGTTAACAATTTTAACTGTTCAATGTGTTAAGAAATTTCCATATTCGGACCTGCATTTCTGTACATTACTTATTTGTTCAGGAATGCCTTCCCGAACAAATAAACAATGTTCGGACCTGTGTTCCCGAATTTTGATTAATTGTACAGGAGTTCAGTCCCGAAAAAATAACGAACATATTTTATTATTTTTGTCATTTTTTCAAGAAATTTACCCTTACAAGGCCAATCTCCTCTGAGCTAAGAACAATCTCGAAGCTATGAACCTTCTCTACGATTTTATTGTTGTAGTCTTCTTGTTTTATGGAGTGTGGTTACAAGAAAAACTTCCATTCATTGTCATTGCTGGAGAAGTGTAGGCAATTAAATGGTTGCCACTGTTATCGCTGGAATATTGCCGCCAAACGATTTTTAAAGTTTTGAGGGTAGGTAGGTTTTGAATGTTAGATTTGGGAAAGATGAATGGTGGTGATGGAAGTGGGTACTCTCATAAACCCTAATTCATAATGTCTTTGGGTGTGTAGGTTTAATTGCAAGATGGGGTGTTCCAAAATTAATGATGTCCTTTTTAGTAATTTTATTTGAGGTTATTATTGTAATAAAAAAATTTTAAAAATTGAGGGTCCAAAATAATTGATGAAGTGCTAATAGCAGCACTCCTTCATAATAAACAAAAAAAATAATTTTTTTTGGTACTTCCCAAAATAACCTTGAGAAATATCATTAAACGATAAAAACGTACAAATAAATATGAGCAAATTACCTACATCTCCCTTGAGGTTTAGCTAAATTACAGATTCTTCTCTAAGTGGCTAAAATAGCCAAAAAGCCAAAAAGTCAACTAAAACGCATCACATCACCTCTCTACTTTTCTGCACACCTTTTCGTAAAAAGTCAAAAAGTTACTAAAATAGCCTGTTTCCAAACCAAGCCTAAGGTTTCAGAAATTACATCCCGCCTTCCGAGGTTTATATTTACATAACAATCTAACTCCTACCGTTAACTAAACGTTAAGAATGGTTAGCTGACATCACCAAAATATAAATTGTTAGACGATATTGCCCCTGCTGAAATTCTTTTGATAAAACAACAAAATTTACAAAACAATTACATTAGATGGAAAAAAAGAAAAAAAAAATTTTGAAACCATGTTTGATTTGTTATTTAGAAAAAAAAATTCAAAATTAAAAAAAAAAAAAACTAATTTAATAAAAATAAATATGAAAAAATATATTTAATTTATGAAAATTATTTCTAACCACTCAAAAGATAAAATTATATAAAAAAAATAATAATAATAATTTTTTATTTTTTATTTCTTAATCAAATTAATTTTTATTTTAAAAAAAAATTAAAAATAAATTTCTAAAAATCAAACCAAACGTATTCTATGAATTTTTTGACAAGTCATTTCTTGTGTGTTTTTACTTATTTAATTATTTGTTAATTTTATGATATTTTCATCATCTGACACTACAATATATAAGAGTTTTAAAGATTAATTTTTTTTATCTCTAAAAGTGAAAATTTTGTTGCAAAAGATTTTTAGGGATTAATTTCTATCGTTATGAAGATAGTCATTAAAAGGTCGCTCTGAAAAGTCAAAAATAAGGTTTTTAACGATAAAATTTCAAAAATATCAATAATAAATAGGCTTTTAGAAACAAAATAATTTGGTCTCAAAATGGTTTATTTTTTGAGACAAAAAATTTGATACCAAAAAGATAATAATTAGTCACTAATGTTCAATTTTCATTACTAAAAATATAATAACGACACTTTTTGCAACAAAAATATTTGGTCTCCTAAAAATAATTTTATCCTTAAATTTTGATCTCTAAAACCTTAATTTTTTGTAGTGTGATAAGATTTTTTTCATTTTAATTTTACATTTTGTAACTTATACAAAAATAATAATTTAACTAAACCTCAGGGAGAATCTGTAATTTAACTAAATCTCAAGGGGAAATCTGTAATTTAGTTAAACCTCAAGGGAGTGTAGGCAATTTATCCTTATTTGTCAAAAGGATATTTTAGTTAATTTATGATATTCGTTAACGACATTAATTGCGATGGGACGAGATGGAATTTTTAAAACCTTAGGAGGAATCTGTAATTTCGCTAAATCTCAAAGGAGGTGTAGGTGAGGGTGATTCTATTTACACCACTACTTTACTTCTTTACACCCTTAATATGAGTTTTTTTTTCTCTCCAATTTTATCCATGTGTGAAATTTCCTTTAAGGATAAAACACTAAAATTAAATATATTTTGTTATATTCTTACACCCCTTGGTCTTCAATCCTTACTCCTCTTTTTACTTTCTTAATTTTTTTTTTTTCTCTTACACATCTCTTTTAAAAAAGTGAGAATCATAGTATTTTGATTATTAAAGAAAGTAATGGATGAAGAAACGGTGGTGAAGAACCATCAAAAAAGTGAAATAGTGAGTTATTTATTTATTTGGTAGGTTTTTGTTTCATTTTCTAGACTGGTGTTCGACTATCTAAATTCATTACAGACAAGGTTTGATAATTTTTTTTTATGAATACGATTTTTTCTTATTTTTAATTGTATTAAGTTTTATTAATAATTTGACGTATAAATATATTTATTATTTTTAGATTTTTGGTAATCGTGAAACATTAATTAAATGGGTTTCTGACGTTGGGAAGAATACTGAATTTGTCATTGTTATAAAGACATCAAATGCGGAAGGCAATGGCAGAAAATCAAGATTTACACTTGCTTGAAAAAAAATAGTTACTATAAAGACAACAGGAAGATTAAGAAGGAATGATTGAGGTTGACAGGTTCTAAAAAGTGTAGATGTCTATTTTTATTAAGAGGCAAAAATTACTTACAAATTACCAAGATGAATAGTGATAACATATTTGATTGATGAATGCAAACAATGACATATTTTATGGATATTCTTACACTTGATATTTTTATGAATTATTTTATGGATACTTTTCATGTATGATTTTATGAATGCATATTTGATTTATGAATTTTTTTATGGATGCCTCAAGGAAAAAGTAAATATTTCAATGTACAATGACGGAGGCCTAGATAACTCTATTGTAGTTTAGCAACATAACACTAGAGTAATCTCATTTGTATAACAATGTATCACTGAACATGCACTTTACAAATGATTCAAATTAATTTCTTGTTATCATCTAATTGGAAGACAACATAATGCTGGGAAAAAAAAATTTGTCCAGTAACATAGCACTGGAGTAATTCAAATTAATTAGCGTTGTATTATCGAACAGACCCACCACAAATTAAAAGATCATTGTTTGGAAGAAAGTGTCTCTATAAATATATAGCAACAAAATGCTAGAAAGATCTATTTTTTCCAACAGCATAACATTGGAATAATGTAAATTATTTAGCACCGCGTTACCAAAATTAGTGGTGTAAAGAGATGAAATAGTTAATTTAGGATTAGTTTTGGTAATATATTAGAGATGTAATGAGAATTATATTTTTTTTTAATGGTGCAATGAGATGGAGGGTGTAAAAAGGTTTAATAATGGTGTAAGTAGAATCACCCTGTAAGTAATTTGCCCAATAAATATCATAAATTATAGAAGTATACCAATTTAATCCCTTAACGAAAGGGATCAATGTAAAATACACCAATAATTTGTGAGATCTATTTATACACTTCTATAATTTATAAGGCAAAGTAATATTTAGGGCAAACTAATATCCCTTAATAATTTAAAAAATTCATTCGTACATTATATATGAATTCAAAATGATACTTCAGAATAATTTAGGGGTTATCTATGTAAATAACCTATAATTATATAGGGTGTGTTTGGTTTAGTTTTGAGAGATAAATTTTCAAAAAAAAAATTAGAAAAAGAGTTTAAAATTTTTTTTGATTTGTTTAATTGTATATTTTGGAAATAGTTTTGGAGTATGAGAGTTTAAGATGATTTGATATTTTGTTGCAATTAAGTAGATATATGTAAGAAAAAAAGTGATTGAGAAAGAGAAAGAAGAGAAAAAAATAGGAGTTGTTTGGGGTGTCCTAAATAAGTGTGCTTTTTATCTTTTTAGACTAAAAAATAGAGGTTGAAAATATGGATATTTGGGTTAAATTTTTGACTTTTTATAAAAAAATGTGTAATAAAAAATTGTAAAAATTGATTTGTAGAGAAAAATTCGACTTGGGAGTTGTGCAGTCATAATTGTTGACTTTTGGTGAATAGTGTTAAATTTTGAATAATTTTTCGACTTTTTAGTTATATGCCAAACTTGACCTAATTAATGTGTAGGAGTTAGAAAGTGATTATAGAAAGAAAAAAAAAAAAAAAAAAATTCCAAAATCACAAAACCTAACAAAATTTTAGAAAATCTCGAAAACAACCCAAACAAGGCCATTCAATTTCCCACATATATATATAGCTAAATTTCCCGCCATTGTTTGTTTCGGTAGTTCATTCCGTCCTCTCGGCAAACCCTAGATCGCCATGGAAGAGGAAATCAAAGCAGAGTTCAAGAAGAACGGTTTCAATCTCGACGAAGAAGAAGAGATTTTGAAGAAATGTGAGTATTCATCCCCTTTTCTTTGCAATTAAATCCAGTTCGAATTTACAGCCACTTTTTTTTCATGAGTTGGCAATGTTTCGATGCGCTCAGGTCTCACTTTCTGCATACAATACAAGCTCAGTCCCGCCGATCTTGTTTCGAGCTGGGACGTTTACTCTCTCAACAGGTTCAATCACTTTCTCTAACTCTATTTCTCAAATCAACGGATAGTGAAAAAGGTTTCTTTTATCCCCTGTTTGGTTTCCGAGAAAACGGAGGAAAAGGAAAGAAATTTGGAAATCTTACAATCTCTGTTCTATGATTTATGAGAAAAGTTCAAAAATTCAACCTGAATGTGTTGGTTGATTTTTTTTTTTTTTTCTCATGACTAAATTATATAGTAATATTTTAGTGTTTCTTTGCAACCAAACAGGGCACTATTGTTTTAGTGATCTTGAAATTGAGATTGAAATATGATTAAAAATGGGGTACAATTGAGGTGTTATTTTGGTGACAGGCAACTGGAATTGACAGTGCAAAATGCTCACATGGATGCATTCTTGCTGCAACTACAAAACGAGCAGAAGGAGGCAATTATCAAAAAAGAGTCCGGTTTGCATTTGTACTCCAATGATGTCGCAATGTGAGCATCGTTTACAATCTTAATTTTAATGTTTGTTTTTTGTAGTGTCTCACTTGTTTCATTGATGTGTCTTAGGCTGTGTGTTTGGATTATGGATTTAGGTAGGCATTTTGGAAATTCACCCACCTTTTCCCTTTTCTCTTTTCCCTTTTCCTTTCCCGTTCCAAATCCCTACCCAAATCTATGATCCAAACACAACCTTAATGTTAATTTTTTGTGTGTGTGCTAGCAAATAACTATTGCATTTGCTTAAACGTAGTTAAATTTTGTAGGAGATTCTGGTATTGTGAACTAATTAACTATTGCATTGTAAATGATAGAATTTGTAAGACCATTGAAATGGTGGAAGTGGAACCAATCTACACATGTTTTTTCATCTATACAAGTTCTTGAAAAACTAGTGTGATTGGTTGACAGTAGTGAGTTAAAGTAACCATTTTATGTTTACCAATGGTGGCTGAACTTTTATGTAGGATATTGAGTGATGAACATGAAGATACAAAAGAGGGTTTTCTTGGCACTCCAACAGATAGATCCGATACACTTGGTCCAGAACCATTTGATTCGATACACAAAATTAATGGGGAGACTTTCTCCTCTATAAAGCCTTTAGAATCTGTGACGCCCTTTGGCCAAAGAAAGAGTAAGTTTGTGGTGCAATCCACTCTCAATGAGCTGCCTAATGTAGAAAACGTAAAGAAAGAGCATGATCATGAGATTTCAGAGGATGACATTATAAAGAGGGTACAACCCAGCTCAAGGTGCTCCTTAGTTATCCATGGCTCCCAGCCTGAACCAGGTTGCAGGTTCATGTATGACAAGATTGAAGACAAGGTACTAAATGGTTCTCATAGCACAGATGTTTTTACTTATTGTGTAAAGTACTAACTTTGTCTTTTTGATGATCTAGTTCAATTTTCTCGAAAATCGCATTAGAAAGCATGCAACAGCACTTGTTGCTTCTGGTCTGTTTGAGGAACCGATTGACCCTACAGTTGCTTCACAGGTAATATAGTTGCTCTGTTTCTACCTCTCTCTTGTCCGCACAACTTGCAATCTTGAAAGTGGAGAATTTACACTGATTGGTGTGAGGAGTGGGAGAGCCTTTAAATGAGGGTAGTTTTGAAAGAAAATAAAAATGGAAATTGAGGTACAACTTCTAGCACTTCCCAAATTGTTATGGCATTTTTTTAATATGGTTTAGTTTTGAGTTGGTATGCTAATCAAACATGTCTATGCTTCTCATGGAACCTATTATTTCAGAAAAGCGTATTTGCAGTTGGCATGATCTGCTGTGAAGAAGAAGGTCGTTTGAAGGAGAAGCCTGTCTTGCTGCAAAGCAGGTAAAGACTATTGGTCTTGTCCTTTAGTTTTGCCCTAGGCATTCATCAGGAATGTTTTGTTGCCACCTGCATTAATTGTGTAAGCTAATTCGTTATTGTGTAAGCTAAAAAGTCCTTTTATTAGACAATGTGTTCAAGATGTTGTCAAGGGAACTACTGTCTAATGCTTTCCCCAGCTGGGCATACGGCACTTCATTTTGGCCAATGCTTTGCCTCAATATACCTAGTTCCTTCCTAGCTTAACTTTACTAAACTTTCGTGATCAGAATTACCAATTAGATAAATCTTAAGATGGGATATGAATTTCATTTGGATGGTACAAGGTAAACACCTTTAGGTGTGGCATTTACTTATTCTCCTTTGATGCTATTAGTTATCTCTACACCTTTGCTGTTTAAATATGGTTATTAGTTCTCTGACAGTGTTGAGCATTCTGGAGGGCAACGCGTGCGTCTTGACTTACAAAAATTGAGCCAATTTTCAATTTTTCCTGGTCAAGTAAGAAATAGGAACTCCTGACTGCCATTTCAATATTCCTTTTTAAAATGATAACATAATGCCAAATCATTGCATTTTTTCAGGTTGTGGGTGTTGAAGGGCACAATCCTAGTGGACATTGTCTGACTGCATCAAAAATTATTGATTATACTCCCTTGTCGGGTTCTGCCGATGAGAATCCTCATCCTACAAAGAAACAAGTTGTTGATCAGGAGTTTCAATTAACCAATCCATCTCATGTGCTGGCAGAGCTGTCAATGGTGTGTAAGCTAGCGTTCCACATCTCTGTAAAGTATTAGGTTTTGGATTGTTCTAATGGCTATCCATCACTAATAAGTGTGAATTCCTATTTTGGTCGTTTCTTTCTACAACATAACCAGTTAAGATTGCCAGTGTTTGGATGATTGTGAGTAGTCCCAATAAGCAATGAAATATGGATGTGGGAATTGATATAATGTTGACACAATGACAAGGTTTAACTGATTGGAAAGCTGATTACAATTTTGATTCTCATCCCACATGAGGCTAAACATGGTACTATACATGAAGTTTAACTTCTGAAATTTCATATCATGAAAAAAGAACATTAACTTCCCACTTTGAGCATGCAACCCATATTGGGATTTGGGCAGATAGTCTCATAGCAGTATTTATTACTTGAAATCCAAAGCCATTAGTTGGAATATGCCATGTCTAATATTAGGTTAAGTTTGGTAATCTTTTTAATTTCTTTATACTAATATGGCATTTGTCCATGTCTTTGGAATCTTAAACAGATTATTGCAGCAGGTCCTTTTACCACAACTGACAACTTGTTCTTTGAACCTCTAACTGAGCTGCTAGCATATGCACGTAGAAAGCAGCCTCAGTTGCTTTTATTGGTAAGACCCACCATTTTTCATATCAATAATCTTGTAAATTGTAATCTGCATTGATAAATGACTTGAGAAGTTGGATTTTTTATGTTTGGCAGCTGGGACCATTTATTGATTCTGAACATCCAGAGATTAAGAAAGGAGCAGTAAACAGGACCTTTGACGAAATATTTCGTCTTGAAATCCTTGGAAGGGTATCTATCTATCTACACTAGATAACTTTGCCTGTTTGGGAAGATTTTATCTTTCTTTTTTCTTTTTTTTTTTTAATTTTTTCCCCCAATGGTTTGCAGCTTCAAGATTATGTGGAATATATGGGTTCTGCTGCACGTGTGATTCTCGTGCCATCTATACGGGACGCAAATCATGACTTTGTTTTCCCTCAGGTAATTTTATTGCTAAATTAATTTATATAATATCTCTATTTTCCCAGTAGTTAACAAAAAATTGAGATCATAATTAAGTGTCAATTTCTAGATTAATGTTGTTTGGCTTTGATTCTGCAGTCTGCTTTTGATATTCAGCAAGCCGATCTCAAACATCAGGTATGCATGATTCTACAAGACTAGGGGAAGCCCACCTTTGAAGTGGTTGCTAGATCCAGATCATTTTTAGTTTGCAGTCTCACAAGTCACAATTTTAAAGAAATTACATTGTCTTACCAGATAACCAGTCTTACAAATCCAGGGATTTTTAGTGCAAATGAGGTAATCACTAATTGCTTTTATTCTTAAATTATGATTGTTCGTAGTACTTCTAGACATTAATTTCATGTTTGTGTGTGCTCCTCCGAATTCTTCAAAATGCATTGATGAGATGAAATTTTTTTGCATTATATTATTCTCATGCACCACAAAAGGCTTGAAACCGTACTTTAGGAGTAAAAACACACTAATTAGCAGAATGCCCTAAACTTTGAGGTGAATGCAATTTGGAAGAGCAACATGGAATTAGAAGGAATCTAGTTAAGGTTCTCCCAAGGGAATATGTTTAATCGTATTATTTTAAATTCTATAACAATGGTTTGAAGCATTTTGAGTTAAACACATCGTACAGGTCTCTAATAGTTTTCAATCACATTTTGGGTTTTCAGGTCAAGCTAGGTTGCTGTACCGTGGATATTCTCAAGCAACTTAGCGGAGAGGAGATCTCACGGAATCCATCTGGGGGATCCAAGCAGCGCATGAATAGACTTGCAAATCATCTACTTAGCCAGCGCAGGCATGTTTTTCTTATTCTCTTAATGGAAATTTCTGTACTTGATATTAAAGAAGATTAAACAATTCAAAAGACGGTTACTTTTTGAAAACAGTTTCTATCCTCTATACCCACCCATGGAAGATACTCCCGTGGATTTTTCTCTTGCTCCAGAGGCTCTTCAGATCCCTTGTAATCCAGATGTCTTAATCCTATCCTCTGACTTGGCTCATTTCGTGAAGGTATATGATAGTTCTAGTTATATTAGAGAGTAATGATGGATTTATGAAACAGAATAGTTATACAGAATGATGTGTCAAAATGATATTCATTCATTTCAAATCAAAAGACTCATGAAAGTGACTTGTTATTTCAAAACTGCCATTGACACGTCATTCTAGTAGACTTTTTTGTACGTAAATTCTGCTTGCAAATCAGTGTTATTTCTTATCTAGTTTAGAGCAAATTGTATGAATGAAATTTAACTCTTCATCTCCTATGTGGACAGGTGTTGTCAATTGGGGATAAAAATGACGGGGAAGAGCAAGCGAAGTGCATTTGTGTTAATCCGGGAAGACTGGCTAGGGGCGAAGGAGCGGGTTTCTTCGTGGAGCTTAACTACGGGGGAAGCCCTGATTCAACCAGTGCTTCAGTTATAAGCATATAGACCTTAAACTACCGCATGTAGTGATTCAACCAGTGCTTCAAAAAAAAGTAAACCCTAAACTTATAGAGCTTGCAGTTGCAGATGATATCAGTTTGTTTGGAAGCAAAAATGGACACCAAATTCTAATGGAGGAGCTTAGCACCATGAAGACTGTTTAGGGAGTGCTGTCATGTAGTACTAGTTTCACATCACAATTAAGGTGATGTTACTAACATGATGTTCTATTAATGTATTATTATTGTCTTTTCAAGGTGGCAATGATTTCGCTCTTTACCAACCAAAAAAAAAAGGGAAAAGGAAAAGAAAAGAAAAGTCGTTTTTGGTTGTGTTTTTGTTTTCTTTTATTTTTGCTTTTCATGTTTTAAGAAATATAAGCAATGAAAAGTTTGACAATCATTTTTATTTTGTACGAAAATAATTGTTATTTTTTAAAGGGCAAATGCTAATGAATGTCTTTGTGGCAATTGTCTTGGAAATAGGTAAAAAATGTTTAAAAAATAATATTTTGAATTCAGCTAAATAAAGAAAGTGTTTTGATTTCAATAAGCCTCTTATTTTTTGTCTTTTTCTTGTGGCTAAGTTTGGGAAGTCTAAAAAAAAGTTAAAAAGTTACTCAAAAAATTAAAAAGTTATCACTATTTATCAAAAGTCAACAATTATAGCTGCACAACTTCCAATACTAATTTTTCTTTACACATTAATTTATATAATTTTTTAAGGAAAATGCCTCGTAGCTCGATTTTTAAGGCTCGAGTTTGGCTTGGTCGTTTTGGGCTGTCTTTTTTTTTTTTTTTTTTTTTCTTTATTTCTTTCCCCTCCATTCGAACACAGAAACAGAGAGGGAAGAGAAGAAGGTCGCCGATTGCCCAATTGACCCGTCGCTTAATCGCCTAATTGTCGCCCATCAGATCTCCCAAATCGTCCGGCTGATCGTCGTCAGCTGACCTCCTCCTCCTCCTTCTCCTTCCTCCTTCCGCCTCCTCTTCCTCCTCCTTCCTCTTCCGCCCCGCCTCCTCCTCCTTCCGTGAATATGCCCTCCAGTTCCTCCTCCTTCCCCTCCCCTCCTCCTCCTCCTCCTCCTCCTCCTCCTTCTCATTCTTCTGCTTCTGGTTTTGCTTCCCGAGCTTTCTCCTTTTCAAGCTTTTCGAGCCCCGTAGCTTTCGAGCTACGTATCAACTCCGATTTTTTTAAGGAAAATGTCTCGTAGCTCAAATTTTGTGGCTCAAAAGTTGTTCAAATGGCCAAAACGACGTCGTTTTAGCCATTTTTATGTTGTTCTGTATTCAAAACGACGTCGTTTTGACCATTTGAGCCACTTTTGAGCCACAAAATTTGAGGTACGTAGCAATGTCGATTTTTTAATACATATTTTTTTATAAAAAGTTAAAAAGTTAACCCAAATATTTATATTTTCAACCTCAACTTTTTAGTCTAAAAAGACAAAAAGTGTATTTATTTAGGACACTCCAAATAACTCCTAACTCTTGTTTAGAATTCTTTTTTCAAAAATAGGTGTTTACAGAAAAAAATAAAAAATAAATAAATAATCGTTAAAAGTAATTTTCAGGAATAGTTTGCCCAACAAATTTTTTTTATTTTTGTTTTTTTCTAAACTAATTATAAATAAAAACATGAAATCATAATCAAATTTGGCAGTTGTAATCTAGGTCATTATTGAGGGATTGGGTATTTTATTTTAATTTAATTGGTGGTTAAATTTGTGGTTGGTTTAGTTGCTCCACCATCCGCCTTCCAATCCAAAAATAGGGAATATGCTGAGGAATATGATTTGTATTACAAAGCTCTTCTTTGAAAAAAACATCTCTGTAAAAGTTATCCTATCGTTTAAAAAATTTATATTAATTGTGTGCTTAATGAATAGTAAAAATTAAATGAACATATAACTTTAAAGACAAAAAATAATAATGAATAAATTATAAAATATCATTGGATAGACGTTAGACACATAAAATTCCTAATTTATTAGATAATTTCTACTACATACCAATCGAATCCTCTCTGCATATTCCAAAGCTATCATCCTTCATACACAACCACTATCCTTTTTCAATTTTATTTTTTTTAATAAATTGAATGCTTTTAACACTGTTATCTTTCTTTTCTTTTCCTTGTTTCTTTTTTTCACAATTAATTAGTGTCGCATCATTATTTATGATGAACATTAATTATTTTGAGTCATTTTATGAAAAATAAATAAATTATAATGCGAGAAAACATCTATCATTATCTTTCCAAAGAGGAAGAGATAGGAACTTAAACTCTATTATGCCTTCGTTTGGCAATTTAGGTTGGGTTGGGTTAGATTGGATTTGGGGTTATTTTAGTCACTAAAAAATAAAATAGATTTTTTAATTTAATAAGACAAAATATCATATCCAACTCATAATCATTATATTCTTTCTCTTATAAAAATTAAAAAAAAATCAAAAAGTTCATCCCAAATGAGACTTTTTAGCCTCAAACTAAAATAGTCAAAAAATCAAAAAGTCAAAAAGCCAACCCACTTCCCAAACGAACACTTTGAGTGATTATTTGATAGTCTTGGAGTACTATTACATACTATTTATCACTGAAAACTTGTTAAATTGTTTTCCAAAATTCAAACAAAAAGTATATTAGGTTTCACAACTTTAACCAATAACAATCAAGTAGAGGCACCAAGTAAATTTGCTCCAAGTCCACCATATAATTTTGAAATTTTTACTAGCTGATCCTAATAATTGAATCTATTACTCATTAGGTCTTAAGTTTCTATCTCATACACCAAGAAGTTCTATTATTTTTTTTTTATCTCGATTTTGCCCTGCTACTAGCTTGTAAAAATCCCTATTTAAATCATCCCAAACACTCTCTAAATCTTTAATTGTTTATAATATTTATTACTCGTTAATTTTTTCAATTTGTATTAACTTCTCTCTTGATCATTTTTCCAAAACTCTTTTTCTTTCTCATCTCTCTCTCTCTCTCTCTAGAAGATACCACCACTGTAATTATGACCATGGCCATGGCCATCCATCCACAATCACCATCGTCATCCGTCACTAACCACCGCCACCTCCACCAGTCACTACCACCACCTTCGCCGACCATTACCACTACCATTGTTCACCAACCATCTCCACCGTTGCCGATCTATACTTCACCATCTCTCAATTGTTTGACTCGCTCGCCTAACATTGTCGTCTTCCTTCCTCTTTGCCATTACCGTCACTCTTCCTCCATCCTCCTCATTTATTTGCCATCACCGTCGTTCTTCTTCAATCATCGATTGACCATCTTCAATGTCAAACTTCACCAATGACTTCAAATCTAGTTGTTTTCAATGCCAATCTACCATCTTCGGCGCCAATCTGGTACTTTACATAGTCGCTAATGAGATCGAGACTCTTTCGACAGTGTGTTGGTGAAGATTTGCATTTGTAAAACATTTTGAACTAATCTAATGAATTTATCACTTAATTCAGTGATAAATTTATCACTGATTTTTGTTCATGTTATATTTATCACCTCTCTCTTCCTCACTCCCTCTCTATCTTTTTATTTCTCTTAAACCAAATCTGCTTTATTAGTGATAAATGTATCACTGATATATTTCTTTGAATGTTGTGTTGATTTGTGACGATGATGACGAGGTTTTTTTTTTTTTTTTTTTTTTTTGTAATCTTTTAACAAACAACTAGTGAGAAATTTTTCAGTGAATGTGTTTATTACTACAAAATTTATTTCTGAATATATCTTTGAATCTTATGTTAATTCGTGACGATGATGATGATAATTTCTTTTTGTAATTTTTTAGCAAACAGTCAATGATAAATTTATCATTTTTGTCACTAGAGAGAGATGAATATGCAGTATGATTAATCTATCAATGATAAATTTATCATTGATTTATTAAATATGTTATATATTGTTGCTGAATTTATCACTGATTTGTCATTGTAGATGTTAATATGTTGGATGTGTCAATCTATTAGTGATAAATTTATCACTGGAAAGAGGACAAAGAGCAGATGGTAAAGGTATGGTTATGTTGATCTACAATACAAAGGCTAACAATTTTCTACTAAGGCCTTTCCTTTTCATTTTCCTTTTCCTCTTCATTTTTCTCTTTATCTTCTCTCTCTCTCTCTCTCTCTCTTGTTATTTTTCTTCTTCTTCTCCTGTCGTTATCAAATCTTAGAAGATAGTGACAATAGTGAGCATCGGAGGTTGTCGGAAGTGATCATCAAAGGTTGCTGGAGGTTATCACCGATGGTTGAAAGTGCTCGTCGATGGCTAGAAGTGGGAGGTGGTAGGTCATGGTAGTGATTTGATGATTGAATTGTTGAAGGAGATGTAGGAAGGGTATTTTGGAGATATTAAGAGGTGAAAAAATGAGCAGGACTTACACTTAAATAAATCTGATCAATAGAACCGGCTCGTAAGCCCCCCTATAATTTTCTTCTATTATTAATTTTAAAGTCTGGCTAGTTTAGCCAGTAATATGACACAAGTTTCCAACACTCTCGTATATATAGGTATTATTTGTACAACTTATTTGAGTTGTTTATAGTTTCTTTTTTGTTATTCTAGAAGTCTATGCCCGACTATTTGATATTGCTTCTGGTCACAATTTATTAGACAAAAGTAATTTAAATAAGTTAAAAAAATTAATTATCCAATAATTGAGGAAGGAGTGTTTTTCACTTATGCTTTTTACTTGCAATTGCACGAAACAAATCCATAAATCGACAAAACAAAAGAAGTAGACTCGGACATAAAACTTGACTCACAAGGGCCTATCTAATAGAGGTGGTGGGATGTCTACGGAGTGTAAATCAAGTTTAGATTACTTAGAAATTGAATATGTAAATTAAACAATCGCTCTAGATTTCATGAAATTTTAAAGGGTAAATTACACTTATACCCCCGAAAGTTTCTATTTAATACAAATTTTTTCTTACATTTGAAAATTTACATTTATTTATTGTCAAATTAAAATAACATATTTATTCCTTAGCGTTTATAATATAAAATAATAAAATAATATTAATATTTTGATTACGTCATTTCAAGAGAAATAATAATAATCTTTTTTGGTTTAGCTCACACAAAAAATAGAATTTCTTTATTTTTTGTATTTTTTTATTTTTAATGATTTTTTTTAATATTTTAAGCATTTTTTTATTTTTATTTTTTAGATACACCTAATTTGGATATACTTAACAAGTATAATATTTTGTGATTTTTTTTTTTTAAATTCACCAAATACAAAAATATAAAAATTCAGTAATACTATAATAAATGTAAATGCCGATATTTGGTAATACTGTAATAAATATGGGTGAATAGAGGAGAAAGAAAAATGATGGTGAAAATAAAAATGAAAAATTTTATTCATATATAAAACAACAATGATTCATCTCACTAAAAACACCACCACTAATAGCACTAATGCATTAAAAAAGTAAAAAATAAAAATAAAAACAGATAACTCCAAGACCAAAACATCACATCATTACTGGCGGGACCCACTGCCACCTAATTAGTGGGAGCACTAATTAGTGCTCCCAAGCATTTTTCTATATAAAAATTTATACAAAAAATATCATAAAAATATTAAAATAATGATGCTGTTGTAAATATAAATAATGCTTATAGGTGTTTGGTTTTAAAGGGAAATGTTACTATTAAGCTATATCATTGTGTTTGAAAATTTTATATAAAATTTATGTTTGTATATCATCACTTAATAAGAATATATTTAGGTAGAATTTAATGATGAAAAATTGCAAGATGTAGTCATGATGATAGAAACAAAAAATCATAGAAAAATGACAAAATGATTATTTAGAAAATTTTAAGGTATGACATTAGCTATTTAAGGAATAATTTGTAATGAGATTATAAATTTTAAGGAGGAGAATATAAATTTTCAAATATGAAAAGAGAATCTGTATTAAATAGAAATATAAAAAAATGTAAATGTAATTTATCCAATATTAAAATTTATAAATCAAGTTTAAATAATTTAGAGAAACAATGACACATTTCTATCAAACCAGACAACTCGTCTCGATTCCATTGACTAAACGCAAGCATTGGATAACAGATTCCACCCTCATAAAAATAATAAATAAATCAAAAAAATATTGACGTTCAAAAACAAAAAAAAATGAATGTCCTTAGACACGGTACATTAATCACTAATTATCATTTTTTATATTATTTATTAAAATATTAATACAAAAATAACTTATATATTGAGTATTTTGGAAAGTAAATTAAAAATTAATTTTTTGATTTTTAAAAAAAATATATATAAAAAAATAAAAAATAATATAATTTAAAAAAATCAAAAAAATCAAAAAAATTAACTTTTAATGCAAATGTCTAAATAGACCATCATTTCAAAGGACAGCTAATAACCTCTCCACATCAAGTGAGAGAGATTCCCTATTCTTTTCCAGAATAGAGGAAAAGTTACAGGTGAAGCAAACTTATATTCTAAATTTCAATCTTGGCTTTAATTTTTTGAATTGAATTTTTTAAAAATTGAATTTTTTATTTTTCATATTTTTTTTTTTAGTAAATATTTTTATAATTTTCAGTAATTTTTTATTTTTTTAGATACACCCTACTTAGATGTATCGAAATTATAAAATATTTGTGAAAAAATATTTTAAAAAATTAATAAATACACAAATATATATATATATACTGAATTTTCATATTTTTTTATATATATTTTTGTATTTAGTGAATATTTTTCTCAAATATTATACTTTTTAAGTGTATTTATGTTAAGTGTATCTAAAAATTTTAAAAAATTACTTAGCATGTTAAAAAAATTCAGTAAAAACAAAAATCATATATATATATATGAAAAATGAAAAAATAAAATTTTTTAAAAATGAATTCTGAAAATAAAACCCAAACAAAGTGAATGATTCTTCTGGAAAAGTTATAGCGTGCTTGTGAAGCAAACTTATATTCTAAATTCCAATCAGTGAGTTTTTTGGATGAGAAATGATTTTTCTCCCGAAACTTTGCCCCCGAATCCTCTTAATGTCCAAAATAATATCGTTTTGGGCATTTTTCTTTTTCCCTCCTCTCATTTTCGAGTCTGAAACGCAGAAGAGGGAGAGGGAGAGAAAGAGAGAAGAAGAGGGGAAGAGAGAAAGAGAGAGAGAGAGAGAGAGAGAAGAGAGCCCTTTGTCGATCATGCAGCAGCCTCCTCGCCGATTGTTAGCTTCGTCACGCCTTTAAATGCAATAGCAGCCCGTCGCCGCCGATCATCAGCTCGTCGTAGCTCCGGCCCCGCCTCCGCCTCCTCCTCTCCCTGTGATTATGGCCCCCTTCAGTTCTCCTCATTTCTCCTTCCTCCTCCCCCTCCTCTTTCCTTCTCTTCTCCTTCTCTGCTTCTTAAAAAAAAAAAAAAAAATTAGGGGAATTCGGGGGAGCTCATTTTCGAGCTCCCTAGCATTGCTCTTTTTGAATTAAGTTTTTTGATTTTCGTATTTTTTTTATTTTTAGTGAATATTTTTAACATTTTAAACATTTTTTTTTTTACTTTTTTAGATGTATCTTATTTAGATATATCTAAAAAGTAAAAAATTTGTGAAAAAATATTTTAAAAAATTAATAAATACATGAAAATATAAAAAATGTACTGAAATTTCGTTTTTTTTTTTTTATATTTTTGGTATTTAGTGAATTTTTAAAAGGTTTTTTTTCACAATTTTTTTTTTAACTTTTTAGGTATATTTATGTTAGGTATGTCTAAAAAGTAAAAAAAATTGCTTAAAATATTAAAAAAAATTCAGTAAAAACAAAAAAATATGAAAAAAAAAAGTAGAATTTTCTAAAAAGTATTTTTTTGAAAAGTGTAACCAAGCAAAGTAAAATGAATAGTAGGATTAATTGAGAAAATGCTATAGATCTTAAATTTTTTAATAAATAAATAATTATTTATTTGATAGAAAATTTGATATTCTTAACATTATCCAATTAATTATTCAGTACTTTGGAAATATTATCTACCATTATTTATGTGTATTTTAAATTTGAGTAGCCAAATTGCACTCATATATTATAATGAATTGGGTAAATTATAAATGCAACGCTTGAGGTTGGTTTAAAGTAGAAATTGTTCTTTATAGTTTTAGAAATTATATTTCACCACTTAAGGTTTCTAATTTTATAACAAATGGTCAATTTTATTAATAAATTATTAACTTAATTGATAGTTTTTCATGATGTCAGAAATATATTTCAATTAATAATTCAAGTAATTTTATTATTGTATAGAAGAAGTTAGGAATTTTATTTTTCAATTAATCTTATTAAATATAAAATTCTGACAAAAGGTATTTATAATTTTTTAAATCACAATAAACAACATATATTTTAACTAAACCCGAGAGAGTGTATTTGAAATTTACCCTATTCACATGCTTTGATTGATCCAAAAATAGTGGATCTCATGTCTAAAAAATATCCTTTCATTTGGGAAGTGGGTTATTTATTTTTTTTTTTTTTGGCTTTTCGATTATTTCAACTTGAGGCTAAAAAATTTGTTTTTATTAGTTTTTTTTGACTTTTGTGAGAAAAATAATAAAATGATTATAATTTGAATATAATATTTTTGTCTTATTAATTTTTTTATCATATTTTATCTTTTGTGATTTAACCAAAAAGTCAAAAAAACCCACTTGCCAAACAAGGGCCGACTTCAAACAAAATTGAGAACTGCAATACTTTGGATCAATGAAAATTTATGTTTTATTCACACACTTTGAACTCGTATTTTAGGTGGGTTCAATCTCATACTTGACGTTGTACCTAGCTTTGATACTAATTGATGTGAAATTTTTGTATAAAATTCACTCTTAAAAATTGACTTATAAGAAAATGTTATATCGCTACACACCCAGTAACCCACATCTAAAAAATTTATGAGTAAAACATGGTCACACTCTACCTTTTTTATTATTAATGACATTACATATGATATGTATTAATTTTTTGAGTAATTTTTTTTATGTTTATTTTAGAAAGTTATTTCCGTACTAGAACTAGTAAGCAAATCTGCTGACTTTAGTCTATTCGTTGGAGAAGAACTACAAGCAGTTGGGACTCTTTGAAAGTTAGGTTTCTTTTGATTTTGATTTTTTTTTTTATATAATTTGACTTATTTTTGTTTTTAATGTTTTTTTTTTTCAAAGAAATTATATCAGTGTTTTTTTAGAATCATCTAATTGAAATGGATATAAATATAAAAAAAAAATTAACTCAGAGTTAAATGCAAAAACAATCAAGTTTAATTGATACATTTGATTGGTAGTAATTATATGGTCATTCAAAGTTTATTGACTTTTTTAGTTAAGTGCTTGTTTAGTATTGACTTTTTTAGTTAATTTTTTTGTGTTGGGATTTTTTTAAACTTGTTTGGTTTGATTTTTTTGACTTTTTTAAAAGAAAAAATATAATAATTATAGTTTAGATGTAATATTTTATCTTATTAACTTATGTAACAAATTTTGTCTTTTTGTGTTTTTTTTAGTGAAAAATCAAATGTCAAACGAAGCTTAAGAGTTCTCCCAAGGCAAAAAATACTTGGTTTTCATATATATATATATATATATTTTGTTAATTTGATCTCTAATAGTTACAACTATGCTTCCGTTTTTTTGACTTTTTAGCTTTTTTTACTATTTTAGTCTGGGTTAAAAAATTTGGTTTGGGAAAGACTTTTTGACTTTTTGGCCTTTTTGACTTTTTTTTTTGTGAGAGAAGAGTGTAATGATTATGGGTTGGATGTGATATTTTGTTTGTTGTGGCTAAAATAGCCTATTTTGTCTTTTGTGACTATTTTAGCCACAAACCTACTTGCCAAACAACACCTATATCAATTTCATTCTTTAATTTTTTATTATGTCAATTTAATCTAATTAATTATATGATTTAAAAAATTGGACATAAAAAAAAATTACAACAAACCAATTAATACAAGAAACAAATGCAATAAAATAACGTACGTCTAAAATTGATAAATAATTTTCAACATTCATCGACCCAACCGTTTCTCAATCATCAATCTGTTAAAAATTTAATTGTAGTGTACAAACAGTGTATTTACATATGTATCGGTAGTATTATATGTATTAATTAAGGATGTTTTGAAAAAATGATAAAAAGTTAACTTTTTACTTTTTATCAAATTTTTTGATTATTTTAGAAAGTGATTTGAGAAGTTGGTAAAAAATTATTTTTTATTTTTT
This sequence comes from Camellia lanceoleosa, assembly GCA_025200525.1. Lineage (NCBI taxonomy): Eukaryota > Viridiplantae > Streptophyta > Magnoliopsida > Ericales > Theaceae > Camellia > Camellia lanceoleosa. Next base: position 24,919 of record JANUSC010000601.1, on the reverse strand, counting down.
TTGTATAATATTTATTTATGGTGTCACATTACATTAAAATAACTAAAATACCCCCACCAAACTTGTGAAATTTACTATTTGACCCAAGTAGTTGTTTGAACAATTATGTAATTTCATGGAGGGTAATTACGTACTTTCACCACCTGTGTTTTTGTCTCCTCCCAAATCAACTTGCTTGCTTTTTTATGTTGCTAGTGGCGTTTTTAAATGCTGCAAAACGCAATTTTTTACTTTCTTTCTAAAAGGATGCTTTAATTTAGAGTTGGTTTGGGATGTCTTAAAAAATTGTACTTTTTGTCTTTTTACGAAAAGATGTGCAGAAAAGTAGAGAGATGATGTGATGAAAAAAAGATAAAAAGATAGTTTATATAGGTTATGCCAAACAAGGCCTTACTAATTAATATATTAATACTAGTTATGACATTATTATTGATCTCATTCATTAATCATATTATAAATATAAAAACTCTTTTAAATTATATCACATCATCAATTGATACACTTATATATTATTTAATATGTATAGATAGATTAATTACAAGCAATGAATAACACCAAGAATAATTATATACAAAACAACATCAATGAAATTTCCTAATTCTATACAAATTCTATAAATATGTTCACATAAAAATATAGTGTTGAATATTTACCCAAAAAAATTAAAAAAAAAAAGAATCCCACAAATCTTTGGTTCCAAGCCCTTCAATTACTCACTATTTGCATGACCAATCAAGCCCTTTCCTAACTCTCCTTCATCTTCATCTGCTCTTTCTTCCTTCTCCCTCTGAAATATTCAATCCAAAGATTCAAAACCCACAACATACTCAACCAGATCGCACTCACAATCACCACCATCCAAGAAACCCAAACCCACTTCGGAATCACTCCCTCCCCTCCTCCACTCCCCAAAAAAACCCAAATCCTATACACAAAAATGGGCCCAAACACGCCCCTAACAACAGAGTAAAACCCATAAAAAACAGGGGACAACAACTCATACACCGCTCCTCCTCCCGCGGCGGCGGAGCACGGCGGCACGGCGGTTCTAGCTACCTTGGAGAGGCTCCAGGCGTTCTGACAGGCGCTGGTGACCTCAGCAAGAGCGAGGAGAGAAAGGATGGCGATGGCGCCGTGGCCAACGAGGAAGCGACAAGTGGCGAGGACGTAGAGGGTGGCTACGTGGTGGATTATGAAGAGGACATCTGTGGGGATGAAGAGGAGGTAGTGGAGGGTGTCTGTGATGAAGTAGGCTATGCTGTAGTTGAGGATTGTGTTTTGGAAGTGGGTGTTGGGGGAGGCAAAGGTGGTGGTTGGGTGGTGGTGGAGAGAGAGGGTGGAGAGAAGGAAGGCTGGGGTGCCATGGGCTAGAGAGATGAGACAGCTTGAGGCTTCTGGTCTGCAAATACCAGTCCAGGCTTTGAAAATTTTGAAGTAGCCAAAGAGGTAGATGGTGATGAAGAATGAGAAGAACAGAGGGAGGGTTGGAAGAGAGAGAGTTTCCATGGAAACCCAGAGAGAGAGCGAGAGCGAGAGCGAGAGCGAGAGAGAGAGAGAAATTCTATGTATATGGTTACGATTTATTGTATCGGTAGTTCTTCTGACGCATCTTTTTGTATATCTATATATATATATATATATATATGAAAAATGATTTAGACTTCTAAAAAAGAGTTCTAACATAGCTCTAATTTGTCTCTTTTTTTTTTCTCTTTTTTTGTCTTTTACTTTACCCCTTTTTTTTTTTTTAAATTTATGAATAACTCATTAGAGCTGTATTGTAACAGCTCTAATTAGAGCTCTGCAGCAGTTCCGTATATATAATCGCTTAATTGCGTGAAATTCATTTTTTTTTTTTATTCTTTTATTTTAGATAATTTATTAATGATGACCTATATATTCACTGAAAGTTTTTTTTTTTAATTATACAAATATTCTCAATCAATTATACAATAATTTTTTTTATATAATTACGTGAATATTCTTGGTTAATTCTGTGTAGGTGCTTGAGATTCGTCTTATCTTTTTTATTTTATCTTTTTATTTTGAATAATTTGTTAATAATGACCTATATATTGACTAAATGTTTTTTTTTTTTTGTAATTACACAAACCTTCTTATTCAATTATGTAATAGATTTTTTCATAATTAAGCGGATATTTTTGGTTAATCATAAAACAAGATTTTTTATAATTATACAAACATTCTTGATCAATTATAAAACATAATTTTTTTTATTTTTTAACAAATTACAAACACACTCATCAAGTTTGTTTAAAATAAAAATTAGTCCTACAATACTAAAAATTCTAACTACCGGTTGTTATAAATTTTCAGTTAGCAAAATACTAAAAAAAAAAAAAAAAAAAATTTCCTATGCAATAATAAATTATCAAAAGTGTTTATTGAAAATTATTTCCTATATTATTAAAAACTATTAATTGACTTAATGATTTATTTATTAACAAAATAGTTAACTGAAAAATATTTTTAATCTCATTATAAATTATTATTTTACTTAATGATTTATTTATTAATAAAATTGGTCATTCCTTTTGTGAGTATAATTTATGTATTAATAAAATTAGTTATTTGTATATATATATATATATATGTATTTTCTTTTATTTCTTTATTAGTTCAGTGAATTATCTTAATATTTTTTTTTTATAGATGAGAGAATTATCTTAGTATTTGTTTTATATTTATCTGTTGAGAAAAGCTACATACCAATTTTTTTTTTATAAATTCAGAAGAAATGTTAAAAACTTATAAATTCAGCCAAAATGATATGGTAATAAAATTGGAGTCTACATCATTAGCTATATAACAAATTAAAAAATGATATATATCATATTACATAATTCTATTACATATCTAATGATTTATTCTATTCAATTTCATAAACTAATATTTTAATTTTAAAAAAAATTATCAAAATATAAAATTTAAATATATTATAATAATAATCCGTACCTACATACAGGGTCTTCTTAAACTAATATATATATATATATATAATAGCGTTTTTAGCATAAGTTTTCTATTTATAATAGACAGTTCTGTCGCTTTTATGTTATCTCTTTCTATTCTACCGAACTCACAAATTCATTACACTCATTAGTTTTATACGGACTAGAACTGAGAAATACTTATTTAACAAATTTAGGTTTGGTTTGGCATATTTTAAAAAGGCCAAAAGATTAAAAAATCGCTATCCTATTTAAGTCACATCATCTTATTTAAGTTACATTACTTTTCTACCACATCACTTAAAACTCAATTTATATTTTATAAAAAGTCAAAAAGTACACTTATTTAGAATATCCTAAACAATCTTTAATTTGAGTTTTGTATTAAATTTAATTACAAATTTTATATGGATTATATTTTAATTATACAATATCTTTCTTATATTATTTTATATAATCACAACTTATAAAAAAAAATCGACAACAAATATATATTCAAAGATTGTTTCAGATTCTTATTAAATGTTGTAAGATTTTTTACATCCATTCTGATATTTGATTTTTTGTATTTGGTTTATCAAATATAAAGATTGTTAATTTTTTTATGTATACAAAAAATACTGTTTTACTTTTAAATTTTTTTTCCCTCCTATGCGGTGCATCTCTCCTCTCTTCACTTAGTTTTATAACTATTATTTTTAATATTAAAATTAGTACTTTTATTATGTTATAATTTAATATCATATAAAATTATTACATATATTTATTACATTTTTATAGTATAATAGAACTAAAATTATCAAAGTAAGTGTTTCTTTTACTATGTTATAGTCTAATATCGTATAAAATTATTATACATTTATTTATTTAAGTTAGATTTTTATAGCACAATGGGGATAAATTATTAAAATACACATAAATAATTTATCTAAAACTATTATATATTTATTTAAATAACACTTTTTATAAAAGGATAGGGTTAAGATTATCAAAATAAATAGTTAGAATTATTCTTTAATTTTAAATTATTACTTCTTTTTTTAATTTAATCATTATTTTTAATATTTTATATATAAACATATATATAAATAATTTAACTAATATATTATTTTGAAAAAACTATATTTTAGCCTGTGCATTGCATAGGTTAACTGCTTGTTGTGATATCAATTATGGTATTATTTTAGTTATAATCCAATAGTTATTCAATTATTCTATACTTCTCATATGATATTTGGTTATAATTTTTTTTTTGAATTATACCATTTGTAATAAAAATTATTTATATGGAGATCCCTTAAACTATAAAATCGTACAAATGAACCCTTAAATTATTGAAAAATATCGCTTCGACCCCTTTCATTAGGAGGACCAATTGATACAATTTTATAGTTTATTTGTGCGCATTTATAGTTTAAAGAAAAAAGTAGGGTAAATTACAAATACATTTCTTGAGATTTACTTGAAATACGAAGTGCCCCTATAGTTTGAAAAATTACAAATACCTCAATGTCAGAATTTTTTATTTAACAGAATTAACTAAAAAAATAAAATTTCTAACTATTCTCTTATAATACAATAATAAAATTATCTGAATTATTAGTTAAAATAAAATTTTACATTATTAAAAACTGTTAATTAACTTGATGATTTATTAATAAAAGGACTTATTTGTTATGAAATTAGAAACCTCAGAAGGCATATTGTAATTTCTAGAACTACAGGGAGTAATTCGTAATTCGTAATTTAAATAAATCTCAGGGGGTGTATTTGTAATTTACCCAAAAAATTAATACTTCCCAATAGTTTAAATGATCTATCTGTATACTTTATAATTTAGAAAGTCAAAATGATACTTTCTAATAATTTAGAGGGTCTTTGTATAAATAACCCTTGTAATAATTAAATTCACAAATAACATAATTTACATATAGCATTACCCAAAAAATATTGATATTCAGATCTAAAAATTAGACCCACTTCCTAGACTCAATAATATGTCAAAAAGATGATTGAAATTAAATATTATCTAATTATTAACTAATGACACATAACTGAGTCTATAAAGTAAGTTTAAAAAGTGAATTTACATATATTTTTACGGAAGGATCCCCTCCGGTCTACATTTTATCGGAGGGCGTTATTTGACTACGGATCCGGTTTCAATAATCTGACCCGTTTATTTTATCAAGTACTTCATGTATTATATCTACAAAAAAATTAAGTCAATTCGATAATTATAACTTATTCAATTTTTTATAAAAAAAATTGATAAAAATTGTATTTTTAAAAATAAATTATATATTTTTTTAGTAACAAACATAATTATATAAATTATAATTATCGTATCTAAGTCATTTTTATTATAAACAAAACATACAAAATGTCTAATGACATACTCTAGGCGTAAAGTTGATTGATGGAGCAATGACTTGACGTGTGGGAGTCACATTCGTTCCTTCATAATCATCCTAGTTAAAAACCAAAAGTCATGTTTTTGTTTTGAACGCAACCAAAAGTCATTAATATAATTAAAATAAATTTAAAAATAGGGTTAAATTTCTTTTATGTTGATATTTTAATAAAGGAAAATTTAAATGAGCCGTGAAATTTATTATAGATCTTATTTTAATAATTTGAATTGTTTATTTTTAATATTTGTTAAGTAGAATATTAATGTAAAAAATAGAATGATCAGATTTCCATAGTTATATATTTGAATCAAATCTGTATTATAAAAAATTAATAGTTATTTTTAAAATTACATTTATTCTTTATTTTTTTCAAATAAATATAATTTAAACATATAACTATTGATGTCTAATAATCTTTATTTTTTATATGAATATTCTATTCAATGAATATAAAAAAGTAACGGTTCGGATCAGCGAAATCAATTTCAAAATAGGCCTAGTAAACCTAAACGCTCTCCCAAATTGAGATGACCCAAACCCAAAAAAAAAATTTAATTTCAAAGAAAATGTTTTGAGAAAATTTCAAATCAGTATAAAATTTAAAAAATAATTATAGATTAATGATAAATTTTATAAATACTAATAATTAAAAGTATAAAATTTTTCCAAATGTAATAACTTTCTCATAATAGTTTGAATGGTAATTTTTCCAAATGTTTTTCCTAACAAAAAAAATCAAATTAAAATCTTATAGTATTACCATGTTTGAGAATAGATTATTTTAATAATTTTTAAATTTATTATGAAATTATATACTAAAAAAATAAAATATTGATGTGACAAATTATAATATATATATACTTTTACTTTTTGACATCAATACAAAAATATTATCCTTATTCCGCTAACAAACAAACAAAATAAAATTTAATAGTTGTTATAAATTATTGGAGCTGGTTTGGCATGTTATAAAAAAGACAAAAATTAAAAAGTTATTAAAAAAGTAAAAAAATTATTACTATTCACAAATTAAAAATATAAAAAAAATTAATTTACATAAAAAAAGTTCAATCCAACTTTACACAGGTGATGGTACTAAAGTGATGGAGAAAATTATATACATACACTATGATAGTAGAAATTACAAATTAGATATATATTCATTAAGTTGGAGGGTATTGTTAGGTCCGTGGGGGCCCACCACGGATTCTATTTCAAAAATCCAAACCATTTAATCTGTAGAATTCGTCGAGTACTATGTACCTGTAAAAAATCACATTGATCGGATATGTGATCAAACCAGATTTTTGTTAGCCGTTTATTTTTCACTTTCCATTTTTTTCATACAAAACTGTTTTGATCACATAGTTATCGATATCTGATCAATGTGATTTTTTATAAGCATATAGTACTCGACGAGTTCTACACATTGATCGGTTCAAATTATCTAAACGGGACCCATGGTGGGCCTTCACGGGCCCAACAGTACCTGTGAAGCCTTATGCTATATATATATATATATGTTCTGAAGTTATCACCATTTGTAGAGCAATCCATACTGTCCTTCAATTAGTACTGTAACTAAGTTTAGGACATTTGGGTAATCATGTAATTTTACTATTTTAAATAATATTTTAATACGCGTTTTTATCATAAAAGATAAAAAAAATTATCTCAAACACACATCTTTTTTTCTGTCTACTTCTCTCACCAAAAATTAAAAATGTATTTATTTAGAACACTTCAAACGACTTAGTCAGGAAAGGGGAAGTTGAAACCTACTATTGCCGCTGCGAGGTATATGAATGAATTTAAAAGGAATTGTCAGTGAGGAATTCATACTTTGTGGGGATGCTATATTGGGTTCAAGAATTCATCTATTTTGCTGATAAGAACACGTGAAAAAAGTTTTTAAAAAATCATTGATATTGACGGACAGTGGTGGCCGATAGAAATAAGGTGAATAAATAGGTAACAAATATACAAATAAATAAATAAATGACGTGTATGACACCTAGACAAATGAACAAATAAGTACCATTTGAATAAATTGACAAATAAATTTCCTTTTTTGGCCACACAAAATTAAAAGTTTAGGTCTATTGGCCTACAAATTTCGAAAATGAACCTGTGACATGAACGCCCAATTTAAGAGGCAACATTGTTACTACATTTCTATACAATAATTTCTAAACTGTTTTGTACAAAAGTCCTATTTCTACAAAATTTTATGAGTAATGTTAAAAAAAAATTATAATTTTTTTTTTTTTTAAGACAAAATTAAGTCCGGAGTTCAGACCGAAACAAAATGACAGTTTTCGGATGAAATTCGAATGAAAACATGAGGCCCACTGTTCAATGGATATTTTCACACCAGTTGGTGTGCCCGGTTCAGTCTAATACGTCTGCCAACATATATCATTTTCTAAACATAAAAGAGAGCTATCATTTCAGTTTAAAGCATTACACACAAAATATAAAACAAATTAAAATTATAAATAAATAAAAAACTGTAATAAAACCCTAGCTTCGTCTCATTAACTTAACATGCTTACTACAATCCTATGCAAACTTCTTTTTTTCGCTATCGCTATCTTAAAGAAAACCGGCCTGCATAAAAACCTCTATAGTTTGGTAAGTTCGGTAGTGATCCAGCTTGAGACTTGGTTGACCTCCTACATCACCATTCCTCCATCAACGGTCAACACCTGCACAGACACCATCATCATCAAGAAGCTCATCAATATATGGAAAAAAAAAATGCAGGAAAAAAGGCGAGCTACCACACAAACTTGGCTTGCTAATATGAAGGTCCTTAATGCTGTGTTTGGTTGAAGGATTTGGGGAGGGATTTGGAAAAGGAAAGGGAAAAGGTGTGTGAAACTAGGTGAAATATAGGTATATTTTATTCACATTTCACCTAACTTTTCCCTTTCCCTTTCCAAATCCCTCATCAAATCCTCCAACCAAACACAGCGTAAGAGTAAAGCCAAGTTCATTGTCAGTGTCGCAAAAAGAAGATTTTATGGAATAGAATTTCAAAAACCTGTCCAGTAATGTAACTGGCGGCAGGACTGAGAGCCAAGAATTCCACTAGTCCAGCAACTTCTTCTGGTTGGCCGTACCTTCCTGAATTGACAATGAAAAAATAATGATCAGAATAGTGCAAACCAATTTAATTCATGTCCTTGAAAATCTGATACGGATCGGCACTTTCACGAATCAGACAAACAAGCACCAAAAAACGAAACTAAGGATGATCAATCTCAGTGATACACCTTAATAGAAAAGATACAAGCTGCATAAAAGAGCTGAATGGCAGAGAGGTAGTCATGAAAGTAGGAGCTTTGCTGAGATAGAGTGGAGATTTGGGAAGAACTAATAAGAAGCCTTTTTGCTAAAGACAAATAACCTATTTGAGATGGCTTCTCCATAAAAGACAATTTTTAAGCAAAATTGTGAAGACAATTTTACCCTCAATACTTTCGAAATTTCACCGTGTCCCTACAAGGGCTCACAATAATATAAAGGTAATATGGTAATTTCCCACCAAAAAGCAACTTCCTTAGCAATTCCTAAACTCATTAGCTTTTTCAAATTTTAAAAAGCAAAAAAGCTTCATCTTACCCAAGGGGATGGTTGCCAAGATTTTCTTCTCAATGTCTCCCCCAAGCTTAGCAGTCATATCAGACGCAATGAACCCTGGGGCAACAGCATTAACCTGTTGAACCAAAAAAAAAAAAAAACTTCAATAAAATTGGTTTCTATTTACTACTCACCTACTCACTAGTGTCAGGCATCTTGGCTTGTGTCTAATTACAAGAATGAAATGAAACAAATCTGGAAAACTCACATTAATATTCCTACTCGCATATTCCCTTGCCACGGTTTTTGTGAGGCCAAGTACCCCTGCTTTTGCAGCACTATAATTGGCTTGCCCAACGTTACCAACAAGACCAACAACTGATGCTATGTTGATTATCCTTCCCTGCCACATCAGCAATTAAAATAAATGCAAGATCGAAAAGCAAAAAGATATTAAATAGCTACCAAATAATTGAAATTTTTTTTCTCAATTTTTTCTCAAAATAACAAATTTCTTTCTCAATTGTAAGCAACTTGTGATGCATCATGAAAGAGCATAAAATGAGGAGAGAATTGAAATTTTTTTCCGAAAACTATTTCTGATGCAAATTTGAGAAACAAACTTTCAAGTGGAAATGCATCAAAAATAGGTTGAAACTAAAATCCCTACCCACCCTCCCTGCAGGTGGGAAAAAAAAGTGTAATTGTCTGGCAAATACAGTTTTAATATAGATAAAATTGAGCCTCTGAGAAAGGAAAACCTTTTTCTTTTTCATCATAATTTTGGCTGCAGCCTGCAAAGAGTCATAAAAAACCTTCTTAGATCCAACTAAGAGGAAAGCTATGACTGCCAAAACTGAGCTTAAAATCTACACACCTGTGTGCATAGGTATACACCAGTGAGATTTAGATCAATAACCTCCTTCCATTGAGCAGTCTTCATTCTCATCAATAAACCATCTCTAGTAATACCTGAAACCATTGTTGATCAGTTAGTGGACTATATCTGAAACTGTTAATGATGGAAGGGGAGGTGGAACATTCAAGAACCTGCATTGTTTATCAATACATCAACAGTTCCCCATGCATCAACCGCCTGTAGATGTGACAATTATGAAGCAAACTAAAAAATATCAGCATATTTAAAACTAAAACAATTACCAAGAATTGGCAACATTTACTCACAGTTTTGATCATTGATTCCACATCTGCTTCTTTTGAAACATCTCCTCCAAATGTAATAGCCTGACCACATCTCTCAATCTGCAAGAAATTGTCGTACGGGGACTATCGTCAATGATTTTCCATTTCATGGTATGCCCAAACAACACCTTTATTGTCCAGTGAATATGAGAGACCATGATGACAGCTACAGAAGTGATTAGTAGCCTAAGAACATGATTCAAGGGCATGGTTCCATAAAGTAATCTCTTTATCAACCTTAAGCTTCTTGTTGTAATGAACAAGCATGATTTGAAATGAATATAATGTTGGGGAATTTTCAAAATGGTTTTCAAAATTTATAGTTTAATTTTTGGGTGTTTTAAAACCTTCCATGTTTTTTGGAAAGCATGAAATAAGCTTGAGGACTTTGTTCCACATTGGAAGAGAGCAAAACATAGAGCACTTAATAAAGTGTTACATGGAATATTTTTTGAATATAGAATTATAGAATGAAAGTTAGTGTACATGCACCCACACCGCAATGATGGTGTTTCGCACCATACGCACGCACGCGTGGCGTGGGCAGTGGGCTGTGTGGCGTTTGATGGCACACTTAGCACAAACGCATCGGCATTGGCGCCATGAGGGCACTTTCCTATTTGCATCGGACAGGTTGGAGAGATGATGTGGATCTGACGTGACATGGGTGACATGGAATACAGTCAGCTCCACGTGGCAGTGACATGTCGTCCGTTGACGATGAGTCAACCAACCGATCAAACGGTTGTGTGTCCGATCTGGAGCGGGTTGATCATAGCCATTGATTGGAGATGCGCGCAATCGTGCGAATGAGATGGCACCCGATCGTGATCAGGTGTGATTAGTTAAGGCATCGGTGTGAGAGTGATCTGCACCATAGATCGTTGATCAAACGGTCAGATCTGATTGGATGCGATCAAGGGACATGACCATTCGATCAGATCCATCAAAACCTATAAATAGGCTACGAAATCAGCCATTTCATTCCATTCAAAAATTCAAATTCATTCCTGCAATTCTATCTCTCTTTCCCTCTTGATTTTGAGTTTTCAATCAAGAGTTTCTTAAGTAAATTTCTGCTTTTCTTACTGGTAATCAAGTTCTGCAAATTTGATTATCAGTGTCTTGGTTTTCTTGATTATATCAAGAGTATTCTAATCTACCGTCGTCAGTGCAGACGCCAGTAGACTTGATCTTTAGATCAGGCTTCACTGTATCCTGAAGACGAATTTGCTGTAACCCCCTGCACACCTTTTGGTGGGTGCAAATATTGTCTTTAGGAAAGCGACAAAGTAACGCAACTTAAAGCACCAAATTTCTGTTCTACATAGACACAATCATCGCCAAGTTTTGAAGACCCAAAAACCACCAACTGAAGAATTTAAGACGAATTGTTCCAATAATCTAAAGATAATAAATAGATATGGTGATGTCTATTTAGAAAATGACTTAAGATTTTATGAAGCTTGACCGTTTTGATGGCGGAAATTTCCGACGCTGGCAAAAGAAGATACACTTTTTGCTCACCACTCTCATAGTGGTCTATGTGCTGACTACCCTCTATCCAGCAGAGCAAGAAAACGAGACTATGGAGTAAACCTGTACTAGAACCAAATGGGAGAATGACGACTACATTTGCCGAGGATACATGCGAATCTTGTCGAGACTCTATTCGATGTGTGTCAACATCTGAAAACGGCAAAGCAACTCTGGGACTTATTACAGTCAAAGTACCTCACTGAGGATGCCACCAATAAGAAATTTCTTGTTAGTAATTTAATGTGTGTTACAATGATTGATACAAAGCCCATTATGGAACAATTCCATGAAATCCAACACATTCTGAGTCAATTTCGACAAAAGAATATGAACATGGATGAATCTATTATAGTTTCATCTATAATAGAGAAACTGCCATCTTCTTAGAAGGATTTTAAGAAAACTCTGAAACACAAAAAGGAAGATCTTACTTTAGAGGAATTGGCTCAACACCTCCGAGTTGAGGAAGAGACAAGGTTACTTGAAATTAAAGATAACCAATTGGCTCGGACATCCAAGATCCACATGGTGGATGATGGTGCGAGTTCAACAAAAAGAAGCGTAAGCATGAACCTTAACGAGAAAAATGCTAAGAAGCGCGGTAACTTACTATGTGGCAAGCAGGCACTTCAAAATGAATGCGGTCATACAAGAAGAAGCCAGAAGCATCAAATGCCATGAACAAGTTCGTGGCTGTTGTATCTGAGGTGAACATGCTCGAAGATGCTAGTGATTGGTGGATTGACTCAGGAGCAACAAGGCATGTCTGCAACAACAAGAGCCGTTTCACTACTTATGAACAAGTGAGTGATGGAACAGTTATCTACATGGGCAACTCTTCAACTGTTGCTATCAAAGGCAAAGGGACGGTGGATTTAGAGTTTACATCTAGAAAAGCCCTAAGTCTTAATGATGTTTATCATGTACCTGATGTCAGGAAAAACCTTGTATCTGGAAGCTTGCTTAATAAGCATGGTTTCAAGTTAGTATTGTTAGAATATAAGATGTAAAGTGCTGCTAGTGCTGCTTTAATAATTAGGTTAGTATAATAATTAGAATGTTTTAATAATTCTGTTTTCTCTTTTGGCTTGTAAGCTTGTAACTTCTCCTATATAAGGAGCCCCTCACCATTTGTAATATTACATTCAATACATCAATAGATACATTATTCTCTCTGTATTTCTCTCTTTATACATTGAATTTGACATGGTATCAGAGCTAGGTTGAGAACCTAGTCATTCTGCTTCACCGGCGGGTGGCAACCTCGCCTTGGCCACCCATGGGACCTCTCGCATACCTTGACTCATTGCTACTAAACCCAATTCAACATTCACTTTCAAGCTCGAGCATCATCACCATCGTCCATCTTGGTCACTCAACGGCTTTCTCATTATAGCCACTTTAGCCAACCTCTCATGACTCTCCAAGCCGATGTCGGTGTAGCGGCTCACCCTTGCAATGGTGATGAAGCCACTACCTCCTTCTGGTCATATCACTGTTCAAAGTACCACAAGCTGGCAATGATCTTGCTATCATTCGGTTTCATTATCCTTGCCTACCATCGGCATCTTCAAGCTTTCCACGATAGTCTTTGTCCTGCAACAAATATTAGTTCAATACGATTGGGACACCCATTGATCATGGTGCCAAAAGGTGGAGATCCATTCGGTCATGGTTTGGGTCCTGCCGAGTGTGATGCCTCCATCGAGACCGGTTGGTTTTGGCGTGCATCCGAACCTTCGAAATGCCTGACGGCCTATTCTCGACATATACTACATGTCGATTGGTTCTCTATCTCCTCTCCCGCATTTGCCACACGATGCGCCTCGGCACCGACGCCGCGATACCACCACCGATGGCGGTACCACCGGTTTAGGTGGGTGGCACAAGCAACAAGGCGGCAGAATAAAGGCCCTAATGGCTCTTTACATCTGAGCTTCACGGTGATGCCTCCTCCAAACACTCGTCTCATCACTCCGACCATGAGACTTTACGCAAAGTTGTTAGGAGTGGGCTTCAAAACGATTTTTGAGGATGTGTCATCCCACTACCCCACTTTCTTTATTTTCTTTTACATCCTTTTACTCCGCCACCCAACTTTCTTTTTATTTATATTATTTTCTTTTATCACCTGACCCCATGTGAAGAGAGAGACCATTCACAATGACAACCTTTCACAAATCACACCATTAGCACACTTTTTCTTTTATTTATTTCTTTTACTTTTTTTTTATTCTCTTTATCCCATACTCTCCCATTTCACTCACATGTTCCCCACTCTCTCAGTATATATATATATAAATCACTCCCACTCACAACCACTTGGTTTCCACTACCCCCGACAACTTTATTTTATTTTATTTTATTATACTCATCATTTATCTTCATTTTTTCACTTTCCAACCCACGGTATACATGCTTTTCATTAATATATTATTATTATTAAAACCAAAAAAAAAACCATTGCAGGTTTTAACAAAACCATGGGCCAAGAAACTCACGTGAACCAATCTCCTTTTTCCCTCACTCTTTCGTTTTGATTTCAAATATATTATTATTATTTCTTTATTTATTTATTTTTCTTTCACCTTATTTTTAATCTTTTTTTTCATTATTATTTCTGCTTCGTATTGTGTCATTCTTGCCATACGATTTGCACACAAAAAAAAAACAAAAACAAAAAACAAAATCATTTTATTCATAACAGGGATCAACCCCGATCACATTTATACAGCATTACACACACACACACACAAAAAACAAACAAACAAACAAACAAACCACAACAAAATCTCCAACAACAACAACCACCATCATAACAGCTTTTTTTGTCTCCTCCAGTCCCAGCCCGGCAGCGACGCTTCCGCCCCACATTCATTTGCCACTAGCCGTCCCTCGCGCCAGCGACTCTTGATGATTACGCTTCGCCTTGGCGCACTTCCAAATGTAATTACTCGGCCATCAAATGTAGCGTATGAGGACGCCGAATCGGGCCTTGAGGTGACTTGTCGTTTGACTCTTTATTTTCCTTCTTGGTGGTGATCTCTCCTTGAGCATCTTTATACATCCGTTGCGGCGGGGAGAGTTTGCGGCGATTGATATGCTTCAAGCGTCTTGTTACTGCGATGCCGGACAAGTTCGTGACGCCGTCATAGTCTCCATACATGACTTGGTATCTGAGTTCGCCTCCATATGCGATTGTGTAGCCATCATCTGCTCCTTGTCATTTACGGATAAATGCGCGCCGGGGGCGGTGGAAGGTTGTTTGGTTGAGGTTGAGACATTTGCCCGGTTATCTCTCTTGTAGCCTCGTTGAGTGCAGGAAGAGGGTGGCGGACTAGAGGAAGAAGAGGCCATGTTATGGGTTCTTGAGTGTTTGATTGAGACACAAAGTGTTACCAGATTTCTCTCGAAGAAGCGGTTTCGACTGTTTTGTTTCTGCGGCCTTAACCTCGGCCTCGACCTTGGTTTAAATAGCCAAAGCGGAACCGCAGCGCCTCGCAGCGCCGCTTCAGCGACAAAATGGACCGCAAGCCAAGGCGACATGCGCATTACGCCGCTTCGACACCATAATGTCGAGCACGCCTGATGGATCGGGCACGCCTTTTGAGGTGTGATATATATCTATATATGTATATCTTTTGGGCTCCCACGGTCTTACACAACCACACGATTATGCGCTACATGGGTTAAACAAGACTACGTAAGCTGTCTCGACAATGATTACGGTTAGCTTCTTCATGGGTGCGACAAGACTTTGTAACTATCCCGACATTGATTAGGTTAGCTTCTACATGGGTCGACAAGACTCAAGTAAAAGTATCCCGACATTGATTCGGTTAGCTTCTACATGGGTCCGACAAGACTCAAGTAAGCGTCACGACATTGATTAGGTTAGCTACTACAGCGGTTAAACACAACCATGCGGTGTCTTCACCAATGATGCGACCGACCATACTCTGATGTCTTCTATCCTATTTTATTTTATTTTATTTTATTTTATTTTTCCTATTTTGTTACTCTCTCTAAACTCAAGTTGGTTGGTTCCTACCCTCCTTGAGTTTGAGGGGGGCTGTTAGAATATAATATGTAAAGTGCTGCTAATGCTGCTTTAATAATTAGGTTAGTATAATAATTAGTATGCTTTAATAATTTTGTTTTCTCTTTTGGCTTGTAAGCTTGTAACTTCTCCTATATAAGGAGCCACTCACCATTTGTAATATTACATTCAATACATCAATAGATACATTATTCTCTCTGTATTTCTCTCTTTATACATTGAATTTGACAAGTATTTGAGTCGGACAAATTTGTCCTGTCTAAGGGTTGGATTTTTGTTGGGAAGGACTACATGTATCAAGGAATGTTCAAACTTAACGTTATCAATAATACATTTGTTTCTACTTATATTGTTGATTCTCTTTCTTTATGGCATGCTCGTTTAGGTCATGTTAATACTAGAAAAAGGCATGATATGGTTAATTTAGATTTAATTCCTAAGTGTGATATTGATATGTTTAAAAAATGCAAATTTTGTGTACAATATAAAATTACTCGCATTCCATTTCCTAAAGTAGATAAAACCACATCTCTGCTTGAACTTGTGCATAGTGATGTATGTGACATGCATAGTACCCCCACTAGAGGTGGTAAGAAATATTTTGTAACATTTATTGATGATATTTCTAAGTACTGTCATATCTATCTTTTGCATTCAAAAGATGAGGTGCTTGATAAATTCAAGATTTTTAAAACAGAAGTAGAAAATCAATGTAATGTCAAAACAAAGAGACTTAGGTCTGATAGAGGCGGTGAATACCATTTTCCAGAATATTGTGAAAATGTTAGTATTATTCATGAGAAGTCTGCATCCTACACACCACAACAAAATGGAGTAGCTGAAAGAAAGAATAGGACATTAACAGAAATGACTAATGCTATACTTTCTTATTCTAGTTTAAGTTCTGGTTTTTGGAGTGAAGCCTTGCCCACTGCCTGTCACATACTCAATAGAATTCCTCTCAAGGGAAGAAATGTTACTTCTTATGAACTTTGGAAAAACAAGAAACCTAATCTTGGTTACTTGAAAACATGGGGCCGTAGAGCAATAGTCAGATTGCCTGAACCTAAAAGGAAGAAATTAGGCGAAAAACGAATTGAATGCATATTCCCTGGCTATACTATACATAACAAAGCATATCGGTTTACGATAGTAGAGCCCAATAGTTCAATGAAACAAATACCATCATTGAATCACGTGATGCAGTATTTTATAAGAATTGTTTCACAACCATTCCAAGGTTGGATTCTAATTAAGAAAATGAATCAACTCCTTTGATGTCTACAAAGGAAAGTGAGCGACATGAACCTAATGGGCCTATTGAGCTAAGGAGGAGTAAGAGGGTTAAGGAGAAATCATTTGGCCTGATTTCATTGTTTACCTTGTAGAAAGAACTAGAAAAGCTTATTGTAAGCAAACAATGATTTCTTTGAATATGGATTGGATCCATTAACCTTTGAGGAAGCTATGAAGTCTTACGATATTGCTTTACGAAAGAAGCAATAAATGATGAGATAGATTCTATCATGGGTAACAATACTTGGATACTTGGCGATTTGCCACGGATCCAAATCCATTGGTTATAAATGGATTTTCAAAGGAAAATGAAAGTTGATGGCACAATTGACAAGTTCAAAGCAAGATTAGTTGCTAAGGGTTTTATTCAAAAGGAGGGTATTGATTATTTTGATACATATGCGGATGGCTAGAATCGCCACCATTCGAGTGTTGATTGCCTTAGCCTCAATCTATAAACTTGAAATCCATCAAATGGATGTTAAGACCATTTTCCTAAATGAAGAGTTAGATGAGAAATCAACGTGCAACAACCGGAAGG
The DNA here is from genome assembly GCA_025200525.1 of Camellia lanceoleosa. Taxonomy (NCBI): domain Eukaryota; kingdom Viridiplantae; phylum Streptophyta; class Magnoliopsida; order Ericales; family Theaceae; genus Camellia; species Camellia lanceoleosa. The sequence goes on along the minus strand of JANUSC010000601.1, from coordinate 7,309 downwards.
ATTTGTTGTACAGGGTTAAGAGCACAAAGTGTGTAAACTCGTGAAGTCACTATATGGACAGAAACAAGCTCCAAAACAGTGACATGAGAAATTTGACAAAGTAATAGTGTCAAATGGTTTCAGAATACATGAATTTGATAAGTGTGTGTACAGTAAGTTTACTGGAATTAAAGGTGTAATCATATGTCTATATATAGATGACATGCTTATTTTTTGTACTGACAATGATGTCATTGAAAGTACTAAAAATTTCTTAATAAATCTAGCTTTAGTATGAAAGACATGGGCTTGACTGATTTAATTTTGGGTATTAAGATCAAACAAGAGGACAATAATTTGATTCTAACCCAGTCACACTATATTAAGAAAATTCTTAAGAAATTTAATCAATATAATTGTACACCTATGTCTTCACCTTTTGATTCAAATTTGAAATTGTATCCTAATACTGGAAGAGCTATTGATCAGCTAGAATACTCAAGAGTAATAGGTAGCACTTTGATGTATGCCATGACTTGCACTAGACACGATATTGCTTTTGCGATGGGGAAAACTTAGTAGATTCATTAGTAATCGATGAGTGTGCATTGGTATCTTTGTTAGCAAGTACTTAGGTACTTGAGCAAAACAATAGACTATGGAATAGTCTATAATGGCTATCGGCGGTCTTTGGAAGGATTCACGGATGCTAGTTGGATAATGACGCGAAGATCACTCGTCCACAGTGGTTGGATTTTACTCTTGGAGGAGGAGCTATCTCACGGGTTCTAAGAAGCAAACATGCATAACAGACTCAACCATGGCGTCAGAGTATGTAGCATTGGCTTCTTGTAGTAAAGAGGCAAAGTGGCTAAGGAATCTCTTGCTAGAGATTAAGATATGGTCAAAACCTATGCCACCAATATCTTTGCATTGTGATAGTGAAGCAACTCTATCACGGGCCTATAACCATGTCTATAATGGAAAGTCTAGGCATATAGGACTGAGACATAGCTGTGTCAGGCAATTAATCACAGAAGGTGTAATTACCATTAGTTATGTAAAGTCAAGTGAAAACATGGCTGACCCCTTAACAAAGGGACTTGCAAGGGATTTGGTGTGGAAAACATCAAAAGGGATAGGTCTCAAGCCTACTTAACATAATCACTCTTGGTGGAAACTCAACTCAACGCTTGAAGAAACATCAAGTCTTGAATTCAATGAGCCCAAGTACACTATATGTCGTGATTGTAAGTACTTAGTTTTATTTCATTTTCATCTTAAGGTTGAAGTGCTTGGTACATAATGTGAAAAAAGCGGATGAGTTAGCAAACTCTTAATAAGCTTACAAGCTGGGTTGTTAAGGATGCATAAATTACAGGGATACTCTCAGTAAGCTTACCTATGTGAGTGTAGGAGGTGGTACCGCTTCCTATGAGTCCAAGGACTTGACTCTAGAGCGCTCATGAAACAGGATATAGACACAAGGCCAATCCACGTGTCGGTTTGTTTGAATACTTGAGGTAACCTGTAATGTGCATGAGTGTGTTTGGTTAGTCGTACAAGATCGCTGGTTCAAAGACAAGTATACTATACGATCTTGACTAACTTTCAGATGTTTTCACTAAGTGAATGATTCAAATCGTAAGATATTTTCACCTATGCATAAAAATTTGCCAAGTGAACCAAGAGTCATTATACGGTATTTTGAAAATGGTGGGGAATGTTGAAATTTTCAAAATGGTTTTCAAAATTTATAGTTTAATTTTGGGTGTTTTCAAAACCTTCCATGTTTTCTTTGGAAAGCATGAAATAAGCAAGGACTTTCTCCCACATTGGAAAGAAAGCAAAACAAGAGCAATTAATAAAATGTTACATGGAATATTCTTTTGAATATGGAATTATGGGATGAAAGTTAGTGTGCATGCACCCTACTGCAAGGATGGTGCTTCACACCATCTGCCACACGCATCTTGCGCCGCAGCGCGTGGCGTGAAGCAATGGGCGTGTGGCGTTTGATGGCGCACTTTGCACTTAACGCAGGCGCGCCGGCACCATGAGGCGTTTTCCTATTTGCGCCAGACGAGTTGGGCGATGACATAGATCTGATGTGGCATGGGTGACATGGAATACAGTTAGCTCCATATGGCAATGACGTGTCGTTCGTTGGCGATGAGTTAACCAACCGATCAAACGGTTGTGTCCGATCTGGAGCGGGTTGATCATAGCCATTGCTTGGAGATGCCGCGATCATGCGAATGAGATGGCACCCGATCGTGATCGGTGTGATTAGTCGAGCATCTATTTGGTGTAAGAATGATGCACCATAGATCGTCGATCAACGGTCGATCGATCGGATGCAATCAAGGGACATGACCATTCGTCGATTCATCAAGGCCTACAAATAGGCTCTGAAATCAGCCATTTCATTCCATCCAAAAATTCAGAATTCATTCCTGCAATTCTCTCTCTCTTTCCCTCTTGATTTTGAGTTTTCAATCAAGAGTTTCTTAAGTAAATTTCTGCTTTTCTTACTGGTAATCAAGTTCTGCAGATTTGATTATCAGTGTCTTGGTTTTCTTGATTATATCAAGAGTATTCTGATCTACTATAAATCGGTCTGACGCGGTAGACTTGATCATTAGATCGAGGTTTCATTGTATCTTGGAGGTAAATTTGTTTGTAACCCCTGCACACCTTTTGGTGGGTACAAATATTGTCTTTAGGAAAGAGACTAAGTAACGCTACTTGAAGCACTAATTTTCTGTTCTATATAGACAAGATTATTGCCAAGTTTTGAAGACCCGAAGACCACAAATTGAAGAATTCTAGGCGAATTGTTCCAACATGTAACTCATAACATAGAAGTAAAAAAACTAAAATATAGTACACACCATGTGTATCCAGAATAAGAGAAAGATAAAGAAATGTCAAATCATACATGAATGAACAGCAACCAGTCAGAACAATCAGCCCTGTAGTCACATAAGGTATGCTTGAAGGTTTTCATGTAGCAGTTTGTCAGTCTCATAGTAAACACATTCAAATTTGCAAATGGGATGCTTAATAAGGCAAGTGGGTGCTGGTTTTTTAGTGGTGGAGGCGGGTAAAACTTATTTTAAGTTCACACCTTTGCAGAGTAGCAACAACTAAACACTAGTTATACTAAGAACCTTCAAGTTCTGAATTTTAATTAAGAAGAGATATAACACAAAAAAGTATATGCATCAGGCTAATAATAGTTTTACAATGAATCTAGCAGAGTTTATAACAGAGATAATTTGTGGAAATTCCAAACATTCTTCAGGAGAGATCATAAATAAACATCACAATAGCAGTGGCACCCACATTTTGAGATTAAATTTTTTTAAATCTAAAAATAATAATAACTCTGCTCATATCAACCCACTAACCTCTTTACAAACTTCTTCTGCCTCCTTTGGCGACCTAGCATAATTAACAGAACCTGTCAAAGAAAGTCCATAATCAACATTTGGGAGGAAGGGAAGGTGAATGATAAATCACTAAACTCCATGTATTAAATTCATTATAGATCCACAGGGCTGTAGTGTCCTCCATGTGCCAGTTGGCAAGAAAATTTTAAGCAAAACAATCAAATCATTCAGAGAGCTAGAAGTACTGAAACCACAAAATTATTGAGATCTCATCATGGGAAATAAAGTTTGTGTTCCTTGAAATACAAATGAGTTAGTATTCAAAAAGAAACTCCACATTAACATAATTCAGTGACTAACATTTGAAATATACTTGCACAAAATTCTAGTAGAGGAGAATAATTTGTGCATTGTACATTTCCTAAAATGTCCTGACCAAAAAAGTATAAAATTGCTTCATGCTAAGATCCTTTGAGATTCAAATGGATTGTAATCATTGAGATATCTACATGTAAACTAGTAAATGGCCATAGTATGACTGCCCACAAAACAAATATTTGACAGGTCAAGATTCTAGGATGCATGATATGGCATTTGAACAAAGAAAATAAAAAAAGCAGTAGTTGGATTCTACTACTCATTGCATAGAATTATGAATTTAGTAAAATATCCTCACAATAGCAAAGCATAACAGATCATTATATCTTAGAAGGTGACCATATTAAATGCTTAATACCATAAGCGTTGAGTAATCATCTGACCTTACAACCTGCTTTCCCCAAAGCCAGCATAATTGCTTTGCCAATTCCTCTAGAGGCTCCAGTAACCACAACAACAGGAGCTTCCACATTGTGAGTCATTCAGTACTTGATTGTTCAACAGTGGCAACCTGTGCTTTTACACCTGCATGTACCATTACAATTAACAAGATCTGCATTTTAGGATATGAGATAATGAATAGGTAACTGAGACATGTATGTATAGGTGTCATCACCAGAAATGAAAGGCAAGAAAAGTCACTTATTTTAGCAAAAGAAATTGTTGAATGATTTTCAAAACCATGCAAGTAAAATTCCTCTATCTATATTTTTCCATTAAGTCACTGGTCAGCCCATGGAGATTGCATGTTGTAGTTGATCTTACATGGGATTTAATTTTTAAACCAAGTCCATTGGCTTCTTACAAAATTGAAATAAATTTTAAGGAGACTTACATGTAAGTCCTAATAGGTGGACTTAGGCCTCGTTTGGGAACCCTCCTTTTTAGCCAAAAAGTCAAAAAGTTACTAAATTAGCCAAAAAGCCAACAATCCATACCAAAAAGTCAAAGATTTTCTTTTCTCTCTACTTTTTGCACATCTTTTGGTAAAAAACCAAAAAGTCATCCCAAACATATTAGTTTTTTTTAACTCATATTTTAGCCAAATAGCTAAAAAGTTACTAAATTAGCCTGTTCTCAAACAGAGCCTATTGTCCAATAAGTCCTATGATAATCAATGGCGTTTTCTATCAAATACTATTAAAATATGTCACTAATTGTTAATTTTCAGCTTAAAATTTGTCACAAAAAATGTCACTAATTATAAGTTTTAGTGACAATTTAAAAAAATCATCAGAAAAAAACATTATTCAGTGTGTTTGTGTTTTGAGTTTTTTGAATTTAGTTTTTGAAAATTGAGTTTTTGTTTTAGTACTTTTTTGTTTTTAGTAAATATTTTTAAAATTTTAACCATTTTTTAAACTTTTTTAGATGCACCTTACTTATATGCATCTAAAAAGTAAAATATCTGTGAAAAAAGATTTCAAAAAATTAATAAATACACAAAAATACAAAAAATATACTGAATTTTCACAATTTTTTTGTATTTTTGGTATTTAGTGAATTTTTTAAAGATTTTTTTCACAAAAATTATATTTTTTATGTGTATTTATATTAGGTGTGTCTAAAAATTTTAAAAATTGCTTAAAATATTAAAAAAATTCAGTAAAAATTAAAAAATACGGAAAACAAAAGAGTAGAATTTTCTGAAAAGTATTTTTAGAAAACTCAAACCAAGCAAAGTAAATTTTCAACTTTCAGTGACAATTTGAAAAAATTGTCATAGAAACACATCACTAATTGTAACTTTTATCAACAATTTATAAAAACCATAACAAAAACAGTCACTACTTATCAATTTTTAGCGACATATGCAAAAAAAGTCACAAAAAAGTATTTTTAGCTATGATTTTATTAGAACTTATTTTTAATAGGATTTGATGGGAATTAAGTCCAACTATTAGGAACTATTAGTAGTTTACTCTAAATTTTATATTTTTACAAAAAATTTGTTTAATTTGAAATTCCTCAACTTAGGGGTTGTTTGGAATATTCTAAATAAGTGCACTTTTTGACTTTTTATGAAATATGGATTGGGTTTGAAGTGATGTGGTAGAAAGGTGATGTGACTTAAATAGGATGTTGTGATTTAAATAGGATAGTAACTTTTTGACTTTTTGAATTTTTTTGAAAATGCCAAACCTAGCCTTACTCTGATGAGTTTGGTATTCTATCTGTGTAAGACATGAATGAAACTCAAATTCACCACTATACGTAATCATTCTTTGTCTTGATGGTTTCCACAATAGAGAGAGAAGGAACTAGCCTAGCAAGAGGAAGGTCCCACTCAAGTGGGCCCTTTCCCCTCTAAGGTGAAATGAGCTAAGGGTTGACCTTGGCCCATTCCCACTCCAAAGTGGGGAAGGTTTGACGTGTGACATATAAGCTTCTTCCCTACTCTAAAGTAGGCCGAGCTAAGGGTCGACTGGCCCATTCACCACTCTGAAGTGGACAAGTCCATGACTTAGACTCCATGGCCCTCGCTTGTCAAAGTGAGTTAGGCTGAGATACAGCTATTGCAGAACAACCAACGCTATGCGGGTGAAGGGCACGTGGTGCCGTGAATATGAAACCGCCTAACAGAGTCTACGCTCTCCTCCAATGAGGAAGGACCTGGCATAACAACCGAGTGCCAGGTGGCCGAGAGAGGAACTTGGTGAACACGTCGAGTCTTCTCTATAAAAGGTAAACTCACTCTCTTTTGCAAGGGATCGATGACTTTGCACTCTATACACACTCGTCTTCTCTACTCTTTACTTACCAAACTCCGGTACTGAATCGACCATCGGAGGGGTTTCCAACAACACCCCGGTCAGGGAGCCTAACCATATGTTCCTTGTGCAGGCCTTCACCCAATAGTGCACCAGGGTTCATCCATGAAGTTCCTTCTCTCTGCGAAACCAGTTTGCTGGTGCCAAATTATTTTGAAATGTTTTTAATTTCCTGAATTATCTCAAATTTTATGGAATTTTAAGTGAGCATCCCCTTTCATACAATTCATTCTTCATTTTGTCCAACAAATTCACATTATTTCTCATGACTTTGAATTTGACATGTTCTGAAGCCTACTCTCAAATCCTGGTACTGTACATAGAACTACACAACACAACCATATAAAACTTCAAGTTTTCAAATTTGATGAACAAAATTCTCAAATGCAAAGTGGCATTCGCTGGTGAACAATGTTCTCAAAGCTCAGGCTAAGGCCTCGTTTGGCAAGAGGCTATTTTAGCCAAAAAGTCAAAAAGTTACTAAAAAAGTCAAAAAGCTAACAACCCATATCAAAAAGTCAAAGATTCCCTTTTCTCTCTACTTTTTGCATATCTTTTCGTAAAAAGTCAAAAAGTCATCCCAAACATACTAGTTTTTTTTACATCATATTTTAGCCAAATAGCCAAAAAGTTATTAAGGGTTTGTTTGGAATGATCTAAAAAAGTGCACTTTTTGACTTATTGGTGGGTTTTGATTGGGTTTGGGTTGGGTTTGATGTGATGTGTTAGAGAGGTGATGTGATTTAAATAAGATGATGTGACTTAAATAAGATAGTGACTTTTTAA